>NW_018152370.1:9307-20029 GCF_900067755.1 Pogona vitticeps
GTGGTATCATCTGCATCTCGGATGCCGTCTTCTTCTTGTCAGAAAGTCTTAATTCCGGCTTGGGGTTCATCCAGTCCCGCCTTTTGCATGATGTGTACTGCATATAAGTTAAATAAACAGGGGCACAATATACAGCCTTGTCGTACCCCTTTCCCAATTTTGAACCAATCAGTTGTTCCATATCCATTTCTAACTGATGCTTCCCATACAAATGTAGCTATTTAGTGCCAACACAGGAGAGGTGAGGAAGTATGTGTGGTATGTAGTGCCTCATTCGACATATAAAGCACTGGATCATTCATACAATTACTGCACTTCAGTATCTGCAGCAACCTGGCTAGATGTTTGCCTCAGTCAGAAAGTCCTAGGACAGTGCTGGGCAACTGCTACAGGTTCAATGGCTGCATAGATCTAACCTTGGATCTGGGAGATGATATGCCCTTCATTGAACACCATATCCCCAAACATCCCCCTCCCCATTTTAACAAAGAATGATATTTTTTTAAATCAACTGCTCCTTTGCACCCTCTATTGGCCAAAAATATATACATTTTAATTTAACATTCTAGAGAGATGTGCCAAGGGATTTTCTGGGATGTTCATCCCATGGCAATATTGCCTCCATAAGTCCTAGAGGGCAAAATGGGAACTTTGTGGTCCCAAATGGTTTAAATATATATTGGGGTGGTGATTCTGGAGCCTTCAGAGGAGCTGAAAACACAATTTGGACCCTGTTGTGCCACAAGTAGCCATGGGCCACGTGTTTCCCAACCTGTTCTAGAACCAAATCTACAGTGTTTCCATTTCTTTTAGTGTGAGCACAATATGGCAGCATGGTGACACACTGAAGGCTGACAGATTCACTTTCCGTATAGTCATGTTCACCACAAGTATGGACGGTTATTCTGAAAACCATGAATATATAGATCGATCCAATGGTCGGGGACAGGATTACAAACTTTTCATCCCAACCCTTAAATATCTCTTATTCGTTGGAAATCCTACTAAGTTGCCATAAGTGGGGATAGACATGGCTGTGAATCAGATAGATGCAGAATTACAAGATTTACTCACTGATTCTGAATCCTTCATAAATATACTGTACATATTCCCCTTTTAAATCTCTTTCTGTTCTTGAGCATCAAGTTTATATATAGTGGCAGGTGCGGGTGTTTAATTCTGTGAGGCTTGAAGTATAACCTTTTCTGTCATGAATCAGATCATCCATCCTTGATGGATCGCCAGAGCTTCCGTTGCTAAAACCAAGAGAAAAAGTTTTGCACATAATTTTACACACTCACCCACACACACCTTTCTCTCTAAGCTAAATGAACACTGGTTGGCCTTGAACATTGTCCCCAGCTTTATCAATCCATTGACATGTTGATGGCAAGTTTTTTTTAACATTATGCAAATTCCCTGACTCCCTCCCAGTTTAAATAAAATTTATGCATGCTTTTCAGCTTCATTGCAGCTCAGGAATACAGCTGCCTTACTCTATTTTTCTCCCACTTTTATTCTGTTCTCAGAATAAAAATGGCAGCATCTTCTCTTTCCCTCTTCCTCTTGGCTCTCGTTCCAGGTGTGTTCCTCCAACCGTTTACGCAATGGCACAGGGGAAATATTCGGGTGGGTGGGTGGCATTTGCCTCCATGGCATTGAATTCACACCATCCATGGAGTTTGGATGAATCGGGAATAAAGGAACTGCCCAGGTTATTATCATAATAAGTTAGGGTGTCCAAGCCTAACTTCTGGTTTTGTTAGAATAAAGGAACTGCCCAGGTTATTATCACGTCTGGATGGGTGTCCAAGCCTAACTTCTGGTTTTGTTTCCTGTTCTCTCCTGAGGTCTTTCCTCCCAGCTCCAGTTGAAGGAATCTGGACCAGGAATGGTGAAACCAGGAGACATCCTGGAGCTGACCTGTATGGTCACTGGGGGCTCCGTCACAAGTGGCCCCTGGTGGGGTTGGATACGACAGGCTCCTGGGAAAGGCCTGGAATGGATGGGACTGTGGAATGGGAACACTTACTATTCCTCTTCTTTCCAAAACCGAGCCACCATCTCCGTGCACTCCTCCCAAACCAAGTACTTCCTCCAGCTGACTTCTGTGACCACTGCAGACACCGGCACATATTACTGTGCCAGAGACACAGTGGAACGGGTTAGACTAGAACTTGTACAAAAAAGGGGAAGTGGGTGGAAAAAGCAGGAAAGAACATACAAGATACATGCCCCTGATTTCCTTAAAAGTAAGCATGTTGATTGGATATCACGGAGAGTGTGGTCTTCAAGGTGTGCCCTCCTACCTCATGTTCAAGGAAACTGCGTTAAAGAATTGAACCACCACTGTCAGAAAGAATGTATGAATTCCTTAGTTTTCGTGAACTAAGAAATCTGCCGTTTTTCTTTCTTTTGCTTTTGAATTTTTTCCCCCCATTCAATCAAATCTTACAGTCTTTCCATCTGATTTGTGGAGAAATTTGTGAGAGTTGTCAAGTTCGCAATATTCACAAAATTCTCCACAAGTGAGCTGGGAGGAGGAGGAGGAGGAGGAGAGGAAGAAGAAGAGGGAGAGGAGGAAGAGGAGGATGAGAAGAAGAAGAAGAAGAAGAAGAAGAAGAAGAAGAAGAAGAAGAAGAAGAAGAAGAAGAAGAAGAAGAAGAAGAAGAAGAAGAAGAAGAAGAAGAAGAAGAAGAAGATATCCCATTATTGTCTGTTTCTGATATAACAAATATTGGTCTACTCGTCTCTTAGCCAACTTAGTGCTACATCTTGTAGATTAATAAGGAGTGTCAGAAAAACAGGATAGTTTTCTCATTCATCAATACCAGAGTACATTTAATCTGATACTTGTCCATCAGCATTCACACAGGTATGGTGGCGTCTCAGGTGAGTTCCTTCTTTCAGTTTGGATAACATAGCTATTTCATGCCAACACAGCAGAAGAGTGAGGAGGTATAGTGTGGCATGCCGCAATATTCCTCTCTGTGCCCCATGCATCAACATAGAAAGCACTATGATCATTCATGCAAATGACACACACCAATATCTGCAGCAACCTGGCTAGATGTTTGTCTCCATCAGAAATCCAAAGAATTCAGAGGTCCAGACAAGTTCTAGGGCAGTGGTAGGCAATGGTTGTATACAGCCCACCTCCCAGAGCTGGGAGACCACATCCTTTCCATTAAACAATATAAGCCCCAAAACCCCTAACAAATTCTAATGAAGAAGGATTTTTTAAAAAATATTGAATTCTCCTTTGAGCTCTCTAGTGGCCAAAAAAAATAATTTTTTAACTTAACCTTTTAGAGGAAATAGCAAAACAACCACAGCCCAGAGTGTCTCCCTCTGTCCTCTCATCATCTTAGGTCCAGAACATGATTGTATCTCTCTTTGAACACGACTATCAAAGTTTGATGCAATGCCTGCCTGCATTCATTTCACAGCACAGGAAAGAGAATGTGAGAAGAGTAATAAGGAGAAGAGAAGGCACCAGCCTTGTACATCCTCATCCCCATGACCATCTCAGCAGGCCAGGACTGGTTGAAAATACCATAATCTTGGTCCTGCTTAAAATCATCTGTCATGTTGACTATCCGTATCCAAATCTGAAGTGACAGAAAGGAAATTCCAAGTGAATTGTAACACCTCCACAAGCAAGAACCTTGGAATTTATGGACACATTGCCTCTCGTACGAGACATGATATATTTAAGTCATGAGGAGAGTGAGTGTAGGGTAGTGGATATGGTGGCCAACAAGGATTCGGGAGATCTGGGTGAAAATCCCCACTTGGTCAGGGAAACTCACTGGGAGATAGCATTGCTAAAATAATAATAACCAGTTGCCATCACGTTGATCAGACGTACAGAAACACTACCTAAGGCTTTGTGAGTGAGGAGAACTCAGAAGTGGTTTGCTGTTAATTTCTTATAAGGTTTTTGGGGAACAGCTTGCCCAAAACCACACAGGCTGGCTCTTCTCGTACAAGGCAGACTGAGGACTCCAACTCCCGGCTGTGCCAGCTCTCTCAGGTATCCCCATCCTCAAATATCTCTATGTATAATTTTATACACCTCTCTTTGTTGTCGTTTAGTCGTTAAGTCATGTCCGACCTTTCGTGACCCCATGGACCAGAGCCCACCAGGCCCTCCTGTCTTCCACTGCCTCCCAGAGTTGGGTCGAATTCATATTGGTCGCTTCGATGCCCCTGTCCAACTATCTCGTCCTCTGTCATCCCCTTCTCCTCTTGCCTTCATACTTTCTCAACATCAGGGTCTTTTCCAGGGAGTCTTCTCTTCTCATGAGATGGCCAAAGTGCTGGAGCCTCAGCTTCAGGATCTGACCTTCCAGTGAGCACTCAGGGTTGAGTTCCTTCAGAGTGGATAGGTTTGTTCTCCTTGCAGTTCTCTTATGCCTCCCTTTACTCATATATCTCTCTAAGCTAAATGGACACTACAGTACCTGGCCCTGAAAAAACATCCTCTGCTCCATCTGGAAATTAACAAAGCATGTTGATGGGTGTTTTTTATTTTACATTATGCAAATTCCCTGACAACCTCCCAGTTTAAATAAATGTCTTCAGTGTTTCTCAGCTGCACTGTGTGTGTTGTGTGTTTAGTCGTTTAGTCGTGTCCGACTCTTCGTGACCCCATGGACCAGAGCACGCCAGGCCCTTCTGTCTTCTACTGCCTCCCGGAGTTGTGTCAGGTTCATGTTGGTTGCTTCGCAGACACTGTCCAGCCATCTCATCCTCGGTCGTCCCCTTCTCCTCTTGCCATCACACTTTCCCAACATCAGGGTCTTTTCCAGGGAGTCTTTTCTTCTCATTAGATGGCCAAAGTACTGGAGCCTCAGCTTCAGGATCTGTCCTTCAAGTGAGCATTCAGGGTTGATTTCCTTTAGAACTGATAGGTTTGTTCTCCTTGCAGTCCAGGGGATTCTCAAGAGCCTCCTCCAGCCCCACAATTCAAAGGCATCAATTCTTCGGTGGTCTGCTTTCTTTATGGTCCAGCTCTCACTTCCATACATCATGACAGGAAAAACCATAGCTTTGACTATTCGGACTTTTGTTGGCAAGGTGATGTCTCTGCTTTTCAAGATGCTGTCCAGATTTGTCATCGCTTTCCTCCCAAGAAGAAGGCGCCTTTTAATTTCAGGGCTGCTGTCTCCATCTGCAGTGATCATGGTGCCCAGGAAGATAAAATTTGACACTGCCTCCATATCTTCCCCTTCTATTTCCCAGGAGGTGATGGGACCAGTGGCCATGATCTTAGTTTTTTTGATGTTGAGTTTCAGACCATTTTTTGCTCTCTGCTGCACTGTAGCTCCACAAAACAACTGTCTTCCTTCCCTCCCCCTTCAATTTTATTTCTCAGAATGAAAATGGCAGCCCCCTCCATTTCCTTCCTCCTCTTGGCTTTCCTTCCAGGTGTGTTCCCTCAGCCCTTTCCCAATTCAGCCAATGAAACTCTCTGGGGTTCGGGCATTCGCCTTCATCTGTGGAGTTCCGATGAATGGAGAACAAAGGTGGACCGGCTTAATGTCTCACAAATAAATCTGATTTTCTTTTGTGTTTTTTCCTCAGGTCTTTCTTCCCAGCTCCAGTTGAAGGAATCTGGACCAGGAACAGTGAGACCAGGAGATGCCCTGGAGCTGACCTGTACAGTCACTGGGGGCTCCGTCACTAGCAGCAACTGGTGGAGTTGGATTCGTCAAGCTCCTGGGAAGGCCTGGAGTGGATAGGAGGATGGACCGGGAGCACGTACTATTCCTCTTCTTTCCAAAACCGAGCCACCATCTCCGTGCACTCTTCCCAAACCAAGTACTTCCTCCGGCTGACATCTATGACCACCGCAGACTCCGGCACATATTACTGTGCGAGAGACACAGTGGAACAGGCTAGGCTACAGCTTGTACAAAAAGGAGAAGTGGGTGGGAAAAAATCTAAAAGGAGGAACAAGATACACACCACAGATTTCCCTCATAAAAGAGCAGGTTGATTGGGAATCACTAGCAGTGTGGTCTTCCCAACATCTGGGAGAAGGTGGGGGGTGGAATACCACACTGCTAGTGATCTCCAATCAACATGCTTTCTCATAAGGGAAATCAGGGTATGTATCTAATCATTCTTTTACACTTTTCCCACTCATTTCCCTTTTTGTACAAGCTGTAGTCTAGCCTGTTCTACTCTGTCTCTGGCACAGTAATATGTGCCAATTTCTGCACTGATCACAGACGTCAGTGGGAGAAGATACTTGGTTTGGGAAGAGTGGATGGAGATGGCTTGAGGTGAAGACACAAAAGAGAACCAGATTTATTTGTGAGACGCATCCAGACCTGACATTAGTCCAGGTTGCCGCCTTCGTTTTCCATGCATCCGAACTCCGCAGGTGAAGATGAATGCCAAACACCAGAGTGTTTAAATGGCTGAATTATGAAAGGGCTGCGGGAACAGACCTGGAAGGGGAACCAAGAGGAGGAAGGAGACAGAATGGACAAGGCTGGTGTCCTCTCTTCTCCTTATTACTCTTCTCACTTTCTCTTTCCTGTGCAGTGAAATGAATGCAGACGGGCATAGCACCAAACTTTGATAACTGTGTTCAAAGAGGAAAAGCTGAGCCTTGGAAAATACAATCCACTTCTGGACTTGAGATGCTGAGAGGACTGAATGAGATACTTTGGGCTGTGGCTGTTCTTGCTATTTATGACTGTCAAAAGACTTCTCACCCATGGCTACCCCATGAATTCATGATCTCCAGGAGGTCCTATCTTTAGAGCCCTACTCTCATCTTGCAAATTACAGGCTGTGTCCTGCGCTAGCTTTCCATCTTTTTCTACTTCATCCTCCTTTTCTCAGGATGATTGCCTTTTCCCATGTGCCAGTGAGATGCTTTTCACACTACACCCCCTCGTCCTTCTGTGTTGGCACCACATAGCTATACGGGGAGCCACTATACCTTCATGAACACTTCAGATTTCTGATTGCATCTACTCTGGATTAGACCATTGGAGTAAATACTCTGTTTTTCTGATACTCCTCTTCATTATTCTGCAAGGGTGTAACACTGAAAGAAAGAATCGTGTCTGTGAGAGGACTAAACCAACATTTATCATATTGGAAATAGACAGGAAGTCGAGGGATGAAGGTGTCTCTCCTTATTCTTCTTCTCCATCATCATCATTATTATCATCGTCATCTTTGTCTTCATCATCTTCATCCCTCCTCCCATCTCACTAGTGGAGAAATTTCCCAAGTCAATTGGAAAGAATGTAAGATTTGATTGAATGAAAAGTCAAGAGCAAAAGAAATCCATCCATTTGACTTGTGGTGAAATTTGTGAGGGTTCTGAAGTTCACTGCAGTCACAAACTCCTCTAAAATTGAGACGCAAAGAAGCGCAAGAAGGAGGATGAAGGGAATAGACATCCGTTCACCTGCTCCCCTTACTGTCTGTTTCTAATATAATAAACGTTGGTTTGATCATCGGACAGACAAAACTCTCTTTTTCAATGTTACACCGTTGCAGAGAATCAAAGAGAAATGTCGGAAAATCAGGGCAATTATCCTGGGGATTGAAACCAGTTACAGAGTACTCAGAAGTGTTCATCTCTTCTTATACGGGCACAGCTTGCCCAAAGCCACACATGCTGGCTCTTCTCGTACAAGGCAGACTGAGGACTCCGACTCCCAGCTGCGCCAGCTCACTCAGGTATTTGTTGTTGTTGTTTAGTTGTTAAGTCGTGTCCGACTCTGCGTGACCCCATGGACCAGAGCACGCCAGGCCCTCCTGTCTTCCACTGCCTCCCGGAGTTGAGTCAAATTCACGTTGGTCGCTTTGGTGACCCTGTCCATCCATCTCATCCTCTGTCTTCCCCTTCTCCTCCTGCCTTCACACTTTCCCAACATCAGGGTCTTTTCCAGGGAGTCTTCTCTTCTCATGAAATGGCCACTCAGGTATCCCCACCCTTAAATATCTCTTACTCATTGGAAACCTGACCAGGTTGCCCCAAATTGGGATCGACTTGACAGCACAACAGATGCACACTTGATGAAAAAGCACTGAGCCCAACCTTCCACCAATATCTGCAATCACCTTTACAACTTCTTTTCGTTTTTGAGCATCACGTTTCCTAAGGGGAGTTGGTGCCACTGTTTCACTTTGTGCTGTGAGAAGTAGACCACGTTCCGTCCTAAATCCCTGAGCAGTCAGCTTGAAGGGATCACCTCAAACTCCAATAGGGAACAAAGCCTTGTGTATAATTTTATACACTTAGGTCTCCCTTGACTCGTATTTCTCTCTTAAGCTAAATGGACCCTACCTGGCCCTGAAAAACATCTTTTAGTTTATCTGCCCCTTATCAAAGGATGTTGGTGGGTCTTTTATATTTTACTTTATGCAAATTCCCTCACTACCTCCCAGTTTAAATAAAAGTCTTTGGTGGGTTTCGGCTTCACTGCTGCTCGGCAAAACAGCTGCCTTGCTTCCCTCTCCCTTCGATTTTATATGCTCTGTTCTCAGAATGAAAATGCCAGCACCCTCCATTTTCTTCTTCCTCTTGGCTGTCCTTCCAGGTGTGTTCCCTCAGAATGAAAATGGCAGCACCCTCCATTTCCTTCCTCCTCTTGGCTGTCCTTCCAGGTGTGTTCCCTCAGCCCTTTCGCAATTCAGCCATTGAAACGCTCTGGGGTTCTGGCATTCGCCTTCATCTAAGGAGTTCGGATGAATGGGGAATAAAGGCGACAGGCTGGCTTAATGTCAGGTTTAGATGAGTCTCACAAACACATCTGATTCTCTTTTGTGTTTTTTCCTCAGGTCTTTCTTTCCAGCTCCAGTTGAAGGAATCTCGACCAGGAACGGTGAGACCAGGAGACGCCCTTGAGCTGACCTGTACGGTCACTGGGGGCTCCGTCACTAGCGGCAACTGGTGGAGTTGGATTCGTCAAGCTCCTGGGAAAGGCCTGGAGTGGATTGGGATGTGGGATGGGAGCACTTACTATTCCTCTTCTTTCCAAAACCGAATCTCCATCTCCGTGCACTCTTCCCAAACCAAGTACTTCCTCCGACTGACTTCTGTGACCACCGCAGACTCTAGCACATATTACTGTGCCAGAAACACAGTGGAACAGTCTAGGCTACAGCTTGTACAAAAAGGAGAAGTGGGTGGGAAAAAATCTAAAAGGAGGAACAAGATACACACCATGGATTTCCCTTAGAGCAGGTTGATCGGGAATCACTAGCAGTGCAGTCTTCCCACCTCCCCAACCCTCTCCCAGATGTGTCGTTCTACCTCCCATGCCAGGAATATAAATTAAGGAGCAAAAATCTGCCCTGTAATATAGAATGCTGGGATTCATGACTTAAAGCAAAAGCGTGCTGCTTATATATACCGCCCCATAGCGCTTCAAGCACTCTCTGGGCAGTTTACAATTTAATTATGCAGGCTACACATTGCCGCCCCCCCCCCCAGCAAGCTGGGTCCTCATTTTACCATCCTCGGAAGGATAGAAGGCTGAGTCAACCTTGAGCAGGCTACCTGGGATTTGAACCCCAGGTCGTGAGCACAGTTTTAGCTGCAGTACAGCGGTTTAACCACTGCGCCACGAGGCTCTGTGCATTAAGAAACTCTGTGACTTAAGAGCTATGGAAATCTACCATTTTTCAGCTCTTGGTTTTTCATTCAATCAAATATTACAGTCTATCCATTTCACTTGCGCTGAAATTTGTGAGGGTTGTTAAAGTTCACTGCAGTCACAAACCTTTCCACATTTGAGACATGAAGAAGCACAAGAAGGGATATAAGGAGGATATTCAAGAAACTTAGATCATCACCTGGCAGATCTGCTTTGATGGTATTCCTGCCTTGAGCAGGGGGTTGGACTGGATGGCTTTGTAGGCCCCTTTCCAACTTGACTTCTCTAGGATTCTATGATAGACATCCATCTATTATTCATTCATTCATTCATTCATTCATTCATTCATTCATTCATTCATTCATTCATTCATTTTATTGTATTTATACCCCGCCTATCTAGTCAAACGACCACTCTACCTGCCCTCCCCCTTACCATCGATTTCTAATATAATAAATGTTGGTCTACTCCTCTCATAGACAAACCTCTTTCAATGTTACACCCATGTGGAGGATCAAAGGGGAGCATCAGAAAAACAGAGTAATTATCTCAGGGGACAACACCAGAGTAGGTCCAATCTGAACTCCATCCCCAAGTGTTCATACAGGGATGGTGTCATCTC
This sequence comes from Pogona vitticeps, assembly GCF_900067755.1. Classification (NCBI taxonomy): domain Eukaryota; kingdom Metazoa; phylum Chordata; class Lepidosauria; order Squamata; family Agamidae; genus Pogona; species Pogona vitticeps. The sequence continues at coordinate 19,565 of NW_018152370.1, forward strand.
CTGTGAGTTGCCTCTTCCTGTTTCGACAGCATAGCTACGCAGCGCCAACACAGGAGAAGGGTGACGGTGTGTAGTGTGAAATGCATCAATATTCCTCTCCCTGGCACACACAGGAAAAGGGAATCCTGCTGGGAAAAGTGGGAGGCAGTAGAAAAAGATCCTGCCCAAAGCTATGTAGGTAAAGAGTACTCAGAAGTGGTTTCCTCTTCTCTTCTTATAAGGGTTTTCAGGGAAGGTGCAGCCTGCCCGAGGCCACCCAGGCTGGCTCTTCTCTTAGAAATTCCAGCTCCCACATGCTCCCAACCCTTCAAGTATCTATTGTTCATTGGAAAGTGTAAGAGGTTGCCATAAGTTGCGATTGACTTTACAGCTCTTCAGAGACATGCATGAATCCAAAGTTGTATTCGCGAAGGCTTTCACGGCCGGGATCTAATGGTTGTTGTGGGTTTTTCAGGCTCTTTGGCC
>NW_018152371.1:1364-13035 GCF_900067755.1 Pogona vitticeps
TAGTTCTAAGAGGATGATTCTTTTTATTCCAACACTGGCCCTACACCATGTTGGCTCATAGATAAGACCCCACTATCTGTAGGAACAGTATGTGCAGGTTCACCTATTCACTGCCTGAGAATATTAAATAAGACACACACCAAATACATATTTATACAGTACATATTTCCACAGTATTTAACCAGAACTGACCACTGGGGTGGTTCAGTAAGAGACCATTCCATGTTATAGGGTTCACTATTTTCACGGGTTTTGGCATCCACTGAGAGGGCTTGGGATTAATTCCCCCCCCCCCACAGATACTACGGTCCCACTGTATTACAAAAGTAAGGCTCCAGTGAGACTTCTTCCCCCCCCTCAAGTGTTCTCCCTGCAACCCTTTATGACTCGGGTGATGAAGGATATTTTTAATTTGGTGTCTTCCACCGGAAACTTGTGTGAGTCTTTTGCCCAGCTTAAGTGCAGTTGTGTGAACCACACGGGGGCAAATTGCTGCCAGTGAAGGAGTCCCCACTTGTGTATTCTTTCCCGTGCACCAGTCGCCTGATTTGGCACACGGTGAGGAGTTTCAGAGGGGGGCTGAACAGTGTGAAGATAACAGGAAAACCAAAAAAGTTAATTAAGGGTGGCAATGATGCTTTTCCATAGCAGGCAGATTGGGGGATGTGGAATGCAAGCCCATCCATTCGGACCAGTTAAGTCAGTTCCCGTTTGCCTGAGGGAATGGGGGAATAGTAAATAGGGAAAACACAGAAGAAGGGATTGGGCTATTGGGGTAGGGTGAAGCAAAGATGACTGAATCCTTTGTCTTTGTTCTGTGCCATCTAATGTGTGCAGCCACAGCCTGTTCACCAATGTTGTTGTTGTTTAATTGTTAAGTCATGCCCGACGCTTCGTGACCCCACGGACCAGAGCACGCCAGGCCCTCCTGTCTTCCACTGCCTCGCGGAGTTGGGTCAATTTCATGTTGGTTGCTTCGATGACACTGTTCAACCCTCTCAACCTCTGTCGTCCCCTTCTCCTCTTGCCATCACACTTTCCCAACATCAAAGTCTTTTCCAAGGAGTCTTCTCTTCTCATCAGATAGCCAAAGCATTGGAGCCTCAGCTTCAGGATCTGTCCTTCCAGTGAGCACTCAGGGTTGATTTCCTTCAGAATGGATAGGTTTGTTCTCCTTGCAGTCCAGGGGACTCTCAAGAGCCTCCTCCAGCACCAATGTACTTTAGTTTAAATTTTAACTTTCCCAAGTCAGCAAATTACCTATATCAAATTACAGTGCCAAGGTATCGTTTTGTCTTCTCAAGGGCTAGGTTTAATTGCTCTCCCTCAGCCTTGTTAAAAGGGCGCTTTAATAGCATTCCTTATGGAGAAAGGACATACCCCTGTGGGGAAGAAACATTTGAGTCCTTGACACACACCATTCTAGAAGGCAGCTTACATAGGTTCGAACGTATCCACTATCTCTGCCCAATAATGTATAAATGTTCTAGTATATCTCCCTACCTGAAGTTTCTGCTGTAGGGAGAGAACCAATTAATAGCACAGACAGTGGCTAAGTTTTTATTCCCAGTTTTAAATGTAATATTAAGACAAGCACCTGACTCAAGTTCCACGGTGGCTAAGTTTTTATTCCCAGTTTTAAGAATTCATAAAATGTTATATTAAGACAAGCACCTGACTCAAGTTCCTTCGATATGTTCTAGCAATGTACTTACTCTGTATATCTTATATTATGTTTTTATCTTTGAATTTTTGGGTCTATGACTGTATAACAAAATTTAACTCTGTGCCATCAAATTGCCTCCAACTTATGGCAACCCTATGAATCGGTGATCTCCAAAATACCACGTCCTCAACTGCGCTGCTCAGCTCTTGCAAACTCAAGCCTGTGGCTTCCTTTAGGGAGTCTTCCCTAGTAGCCCTTCGATTGCTTTCTACCCTGGGAGTCTCATCTTCCATCCCTATCTCTTGTTCCTTTTTGGACTGCCCCATCATTGGGGTTTTCGTGGTGGGCAAAGTTCAGCAGGGTTTACTATGGTCAGTGTTAACAAAAGTTAGTTTGAGTGTCACCGCTGTTGCCTCCTCCGCCCGCACCATTTTCAGCTAGCGCAGCTGCCCAGTTGCTCCCTTGGAGAGCATTGCTCTTAATAGGGTCACCTCTTCAGTACTGGGCACTGTCACCACTAGGTTGTTTTTAAGTCACAATGTTTAAGTCACATTTTCTACAGCTCCAGACAACTTGAACCCTGACTGTAAAACCTTGCTTTGCCTTGAGAATATGAAAAAAGTGTTGATTCACAGATCTTCTTTTCCGATTTCCAGGACTCGAGACCGTCGCTCCTTTCGGGTGCTGATTAAGGACGAAATCTGGGAAAAGAGGACAGGCTTCCCCGTGGACGGCTCCCTCGGAGCCCAAACTAAGATGGCGGAAGAAGGTTCCTCTGGCCCTGAAGCAGGAGGAGGCCTTGATGCTTTCCAGGCTGGGATCACTGGGGAAGACGGGGGAAGGACGTTCAAAAATGTCCCCCGTGAAGAGAAGGGCAGCTCAGATTTCCACTGCCAGCGCTTCAGGGGGTTCTGCTACAAAGAGGCCAGGGGTCCCCGAGAGGCTTGTGCCCGGCTCCATGAACTCTGCCGTCGGTGGCTGAAGCCAGAAAGGCACACCAAGGCTCAGATCCTGGACTTGGTGATCCTGGAGCAGTTCCTGGCCATCCTTCCCCCGGAGATGTCCAGCTGGGTGAGGGAATGTGGAGCGGAGACCAGTTCCCAGGCGGTGGCCCTGGCCGAAGGCTTCCTCCTGAGCCAGGCGGAGGAGAAAAAGCAGGAAAAATTGGAGGTAAGAGCATTTCCTCCTGGTGGATTAGGACTCAGAATCTACTTGAGGCTTTCCTAGATTTTCCTCCTTTATAGAGGTCACTCAACGAAGGGACGGGTGTTTGGCCTCCCTGTTTCGTCCTGCACTTTTTTCTAATTCCACTCCCCCCCCCCGCCGCGTCCCATCTCTTGTTCTCATTTTTTTTGTCCTCTCTGGTGCAGGATCTGTGTATGAAAGAGGATGCTGACAGGCTGAAGATGCGAAAGCTTCCCCCGGACGCAAGACTCACTCTGCCCTCTTTGTGGCTGGCACTGGAAGGCGACCAAGGAGCCATCTCGCTGGGTAAGGATTCGCGGTTTTGTTGTATTTTTTTAAAACTTGGTCCCCCCCATTCTCAGATATGCTTGCTGTCCCTTGGCTGGTTTTCTGTCCCTCTGAGTGCTGAATTCCAGCACTTGTTTTTTTGTATTAGTCATTAGGAATGTGCGATTTGAATTTTTGGGACTAGAAAAACCCACCATTCTCCATTCTGGGAGTTCCTCTGGACACACCGATAGGTGTGGCTCGCCGGGAGAAAAGGCCTGGCTGGCTCGCCTAGGACAGGCCTAGCCCCATTCTAACTTCCTGTTAGAAAAAGGTGGGGCTTCCTGGACATCCTGTCACGGGGCAGGGTCTGTCGTCGGGGCCGAATCACCACACACCCAAGACAAGTCCGAGACTCACACTGCTCAAAGTTGCCTGTTAGATAACTCCCACCACTCCTAATGGAGAATGTTCAAAAAGAGACCTTTGGGTAGTGTGGGTGGCATATAAATTACATAAAATAATAAATTAATTAATATTTCCAAAAATGCAGAATAACTAGGGTTAAAGAACTAGGAAAGCGATGGGAGGAAAGCAATAACAAGCCTAGACAGCATCAAAGGTTTTTTTCCGTGGAGTTGGGGGGGTCTCCTTATATGTGTCGTAGCCCTTTTCAGCTATGTACGAAACATTCACTGAAGGGCAGCTTCTGTGGATCAGTCTGTCAGCCATCAGCTGGAGGTCAGCTAGAAGAAACTATGGCTCAGCAGTGGATCCTATGCGTGCTATGGAAAAGGTCCCATGTTCAGTCTTTCATATCTCCAAGCGGAGCTGGAAAAGAGACCTGCATGAGGCCCACCTTGCTCTCTTCTACAGTCGTGCCCCACTTAACGATTACCCCACATTATGACGAATCCGCTTTACGACGATGTTTTTGCGATCGCAATTGCAATCGCAAACGATGTTTTAAAAAAAATTTTTTTTGCCTTGCGAAGATTGGTTCCCTGCTTCGGGAACCGATTCTTTGCATTACGACTATCAAAACAGCTGATCGTCGGGTTTTCAATGGCCGTTGGGTGGTCAAAATGGTTCCCCGCTGTGCTTAGGGACGGATTTCTCACTATACAGAACTAGATCAGTGTTTCCCAAACTGGGGGTCGTAAAGTTTTTTCCGGTGGGTTGGGGTGTGTGTCTCCTTATATGTGTTGTAGCCCTTCTCAGCTATGTACGAAACATCCACTGAAGGGCAGCTTCTGTGGGTCAGTATCTCAGCCATCATCTGGAGGTCAGCTAGAAGGAACTATGGCTCAGCAGTGGATCCTATGCGTGCTATGGAAAAGTTCCCATGTTCAGTATTTCATATCTCCAAGCGGAGTTGGAAAAAGAGACCTGTGTGGGACCCACCTTGCTCCCTTCTGCGCTCCCTAACTCCTTTTGTCCTGTCCCATAGGATTTTGCACTTTTGACTGGAAGGCAGTGCAGCCAAAGGCTGGGTTTAAAAGAATAATAATGATGTGCCATCAAGTCCATCTGAGTTACAGCAACTCTTTATCAGGGTTTTCTAGGTAGAGAAAACTCAGAAATGGTTTTCCCTCTTCCTTTCTTATGGGGTTGCCCTGGGATTTTGCAACTTGCCCAAGGCCACACAGGCTGGCTGTACTCACAGGAGACCCAGTCGGGGAATTGAACTTCCAACCTCTGGCTCCGCAGCCAGAGACCTACAAATTAATAAATGGCTCTTCTGTTCACTCTCCTCCCCACCCCACCCCTCCATCACAGGAGATCGACCAAGATTGCCAGCAGCCATTCATACTCGCTCATCCTTCTTTTGTGATGCACCGGAAATGGCCTCTGTGCAGCTGGATCAGGTACAGGCAGAATCGACAGTAAAGATAAGGCTGGGGGTTATTGTCCTGACTTCAACTGGAAGCCTCTCTCTCTCTCTTCTCTGCCCTGTAAGAAGGATGGGAACGCCATTTCTGAGTGTTCGAATCCTCTACCTGAACCTTTGCTAAATTGGATTCAGTGTAATTTCAGATTCTGCTCCAGTGGAGGAAAAACTATTTCTTTGTGAACAGAATTATATATCGAATTTTTCCGTGTATAAAACGACACTTTTCCCTAAAATTATTAGAGGAAAAATTGAGTGTCGTTTTATACACGCAAGGAAGCAGTCATGCGTGCGCGCTCGGGTGCCTCTTGCTTCTGCCTTGCCCGCCTGCCCGATCACCTCCTCCAGTGCGACTGCCGACTGCCGGGACTCACCTCCAGCTCATGTTGCCCGCCTTGTCCCCTCTGGTGGTGGAGGCAGGAGGCAAACAAGCACTCGCATGCGCTTAGGCGCCTCTTCCTGTTGCCCCCACCAGATCACCTCCTCCCACAATCTCCTTAGGGCAGGGGACAAGGCAGCTACGTGAGCTGGAGGTGAGCCTCGGCAGTCGCACTGGAGGAGGTGATCGAGCAGGCAGCAGAGACAGCAGGAGATGGAGGAGCAGTTGCCCATTAACTGCTCCTCTGCCTCCATCAAGGGTCAAAATTAGGAGGGCATTTTATACATTGGGGGGGTCGTATACACTGTAAAATACGGTATATATATTTATATATTTCAGGTAACCTTTGAGGAGGTGGCTGTGTGTTTCACAGAAGAGGAATGGAAGCACTCGCAAGCGCTTAGGCACCTCTTTCTGCAGCCGCCGGCAGATCACCTTCTCCCACAATCTCCTCAGGGCAGGGGACAAGGCAGCCACATGAGCTGAAGGTGAGCCCTGGCAGTCGGCAGTCGCACTGGAGGAGGTGATCAAGCAGGCAGCAGAGACAGCAGGAGATGGAGGAGCAGTTGCCCATTAACTGCTCCTCTGCCTCCATCAAGGGTCAAAATTAGGAGGGCATTTTATACATTGGGGGGGTCGTATACACTGTAAAATACGGTATATATATTTATATATTTCAGGTAACCTTTGAGGAGGTGGCTGTGTGTTTCACAGAAGAGGAATGGATCTTGCTGGATCTCCACCAAAGAGCCCTGCACACCGAGGTGATGAAGGAGAATTATGGGATGATGGCTTCTCTCGGTAAGGATCTCCCTGGCTCTTGCTTGCTGAGATCAGTGTCCAAGTGGGGGAAAGTAACCGCTTCCTGTTACATACAGTGTATGCAGCATACAGTGGTGCATCACTTAATGATTGCTTCATTAAACGACGAAACCGCTGTACAATGACTGATTTTGCGATCGCAAAATGATGTTTTAATAGGCAAAATCCGCTTTGCGACAGTCGGTTCCCTGCTTCGGGAGTCGATTCTTCGCATTACGACGATTTTATTGGCGGCTTCAAAATGGCCGCCGGCTGCTCAAAATAGCTCCCCGCTGTGTTTTAGGACAGATTTCTCGCTATACAGGCACCGATAATGGCCACCCCTATGGAGGACCTTCGCTGGACTGTGAGTTTTCAGCCCATTGGAATGCATTGAACGTGTTTTCAATGCATTTCAATGGGTTTTTTATTTTCGCTTAACGAGGATTTTGCTCTACAGCGTTTTCGCTGGAACAGATTATCCTCGTTAAGCGAGGCACCACTGTACTTTACTATCTGAATGGAACTCTGCTTTCCATGTACATAAGCCCACACTTGACAGTATAGGTTTTAAATTTAGTTTAACATAAATCTGTGTGCTATAGGAATCTCTGAGTTGAATCCCTCTGATGATTTTGGACTACGGCGCCCATCATCCCCAATCATTGGCTGTGCTGGGTGCAGCTGATAGGCACTGCACGCTCCATCATCCTCCAGAAGGCCACATGTTCCCCACTACCTGTAGTTCAGTTTACAGAGAGAGGCTTTCATTGTTGCCACCCACAACCAATAAAATCTGCTTCTTTTTTGAATTGATGGAGTGGGTCCCCCCTCTTTTTTCCCCCTCCTCTTTCAAGGTGCTGATCGGCGGGAGAGTGAAAATAAAGGTGGGTTGTGTGCCATGTTGTTGGAAACGACGAGACATCCGGAGGAAGAAAAGCAAAATAAAAAAAGAGAGAGAAAGGAGAAACAAAAGACTGAATCACCTCCTTTTCTGGGCTTGGACATCTGGGAAATCCCAGTCCACGAGAAAATGGAAACGGTTGAAGATCTTTATTCCGAATCGAGCTGGGATGATCCTGTGGCCGATCACCTAAGGGAGGAAGCGCATAAATGGCCACAGGGTGAAGAAGATTTTAATTGGAACTCGGACCTTACTGAATATCGAAGAACGCACCTGGGTGAGGAAACCTGTGAGGTTCTGGAGTGGGGAAGGGGCTTCCGCCAGAAGATCCTGTTCGCTCCTCATCCGCCAGCTGCGACAGGAGAGAAACCGTATACCTGTCTGGATTGCGGGAAGGGCTTCAGCCGGAGCAGCACCCTCAAAACCCACCAGATCATTCACACGGGGCAGAAGCCGTATAAATGTCTGGAATGTGGCAAGAATTTCAGCCAGAAGTCCGGGCTGAGGACGCACCAGATCATTCACACCGGAGAGAAACCGTACCGATGCCTGCTGTGCGGGAGGAGCTTCAATCTGAAGTCCAGCTTGAATAGGCACCAGATTGTTCACACGGGAGAGAGGCCGTTCCAGTGCTTAGAGTGCGGAAGGTGCTACGCCTCAAAAAGGAACCTCGTGGCCCATCAAATGGATCACACCGGAGAGAAACCCTACCAGTGCCTGGAGTGTGGGAAGAGCTTCAGCCAGAGGTCGGTCTTGAAAATCCACCAGGTCTTTCACAGCCAAGAGAAATCTTACAAGTGCTTGGTGTGTGGGAAGGATTTCCACATGAGATCCGGCCTCAGCAGGCACCAGATGGTCCACACGGGGGAGAAACCCCATAAATGCCTGGAGTGCGGGAAAAGCTTCACCGACCGGAGCAAATTAATGGTCCATCAGATGAGCCACAATGGGGAGAAACCGTACAGCTGTCCCGAGTGTGGGAAGGGCTTCACCATCAAGAGGAGCCTCGCGGCGCATCAAATAAACCACGCGGAAGGGAAACCGTACCAATGCCTGGACTGTGGGAAGACCTTCAGCCACAGGTCAAGCCTCAGCCGACACCAGACTTTGCACGCCGAGGAGAAGGCACACACAGATGAAAAGCCACGATGGCTGCCGTATATCCTGCCCGCTCTTTGAGATGACAGCGCTTAATGTTCCATCTGTCTGATGTTTCACCGTTGTGTGTATGCGTGTTTGAAGGAGGAAAGTGGTTAATACAGTTGTGGCCATACTCTGTTGGAATCCTCCTTTCGAGCTGAATTGATATCTTTTGATATCAAGGCCTACTGTGGATGCTGAAAACCATGGATTATAACACTATTTTCATAGTGAACAGTATACATAACCTAGTCTCTGCCTCCCCCTATTGGCCAGTTCTGGTGACGTCATCTTTAGAAATATATATATTTTTTTCTCTTAACATTTTCAGTATTTTCAGACCGTGGATAAGTGAATCCGTGGATACTGATCCCGCAGATAAGGGGATCCTACTGCAATTCGGTTTTGCTCAAGAAAGCTTATTTTTCTGCTAACCTCATTCATACAGACCTAAATCCTACTGCTGTGTGCAACTAAAGCAGGCCTATTTTGGTGTCCACACTTGGCGTCCATCCAGCTGGCTAGAATCTGATCACATGTAAACCCATAGTGGCATTAATAGTAGGTGGAGTCTTTCCGGGTGTTGGTGTCAACGTACACCCGAACGGACAACAGAGAGCAGAAGATTATGAAAATCACTTGCACCATTTACGTGGGCGGTATTTTGCAATAGGAATCTGGCCCTTTGAGAATTTTCCAGGCTCCTTCCCTTTTTTATGTTCAGGAAATTGATGAAAACAGAATTATTCAAAGCTGCCTTCAACAACGGCTTCTCCCTAATGCCGTACATTTTAATGTTGGTTTTAATCCCACCCCACCCCTTTTTGGGGAGGATGAATTTTAGACCTACGGTACATGCTTAAATCACTATATTGATGAATGTATTTTGTATTTTGTGGGGTTTTGTGGGGCTTCAGCTTTAACTTGTAAACCGCCCAGACTAGTGCTTGCGCTGATGGGGTGGTAAATAAAATAAATACGTAAATATATATTTGATTCAATCGATCTACCCCAATTGGTAAAATTCACAGGATTTTGACTGAAACCGCAAGGACTTATGAGTTGGAGAGAGAATGTGCTTTAGGCTGCAGTGGATAAATATCCAAAGGCTGTCATTCAACAGCCTTGGTCATCCTCGTCATATGCTGTCAGGTTGCCCCCAACTTACGGGTAACCCTATGAATGAAAGATCTGCAAAATGTCCTGTCTTCCACTACCCAGCTCGTGTTGACTCAAGCTTGTGGCTTCCTTTAAGGAGCAAATCCATCTCATATTTGGTCTTCCTCTTTTCCTGCTGCCTTCCACTTTTCCTAGCATTAGTGTCTTTTCCAGCGAATCCTGCCTTCTTATGAGGTGCCCAAAGATCTTCAAGCTTAGGGAGGATCCTGGGGTGGGGGGGAAGGAAGATACAGTCCTGCAGAGAGCCTGGGCCAAAGTTTTCACCCTCAGTTGTGCCTGGAAACATATTGGTAGCCATCGAACCTGTTGTAACACAGAATTTATATTCTCCTTGCAGCCAACTTCATTTAGGGGCCTAACTGCAGCATTCTGTACCTAGCGAAGTTTCTGGACACATTCCCATGGCAGCCCCATGTAGATCACCTTATAGGAATCCAAACAGGATGTAAAGTAAGGCCTTTGTCACTGTGGCACCAATTCTACTTCCTCTAATGTAAAGTATTCAAGAGTGACTTAGTTTTGAATGGGCAATCAAGAGCTATCAAGTTTACAAAAGACCTACCCCTCTTTTGCTTCTTTCTATATGGTGCACCTGGAGCGGAAGGATCAGTCAACGGGGAGGGGGGAGCGTTGTTGCCCAGGCAGTGCCTAAATGTGTTTATAGTCCAGCTGTGCAGGAGTAGTATTTCAAAAACAAACAAATCTGACACAGTTCTAATAATACTTAGGTGTCATCCATTCGAATCCAAGTTACAGCAACCTGTCCTGTTGAGTCTGATGAACAATTGCAGCCCTCAGGGTCATCAGCTATCAATAACACAACCAAGGGGCAAGGATGATGGGAGCTGTAGTCTATAAAAAGACATCTCTTCCTGACCCCGCAATTATATAGCCTTGGCCAAATTTAAAGAGTTTGAATAGTTTTCTGCTTTAAAAAAATGAATAAACTTGCAGCCCAATCAAGAGGAGACTCTTTATTCCTGTATTCCCACCAAAAGAATGCTCCCACCGGCCTTAGGAAAACCATTCAATGGTCTTGGATCATGGGATTTCCAGTTATTTAATGCTTTGATCATTTACAAACTCCTGCATTCCCACAGAAGCAACGGATCAGTTACTGAACCTGTATATATTGCCTCCCTTGGCTTGCAACTGCTTTGCATCTTCAAATATTTCACTTCTCTACCTTTTCCTACCCCATCCCCCCCAAATTTCAAGCAAACTCATTCACTAGTAAATATTTTTACATCATCCTACTTTGGCTTTTGGAGGGTTAAATATATGAAGTGGAAAAACAGACTAATTCCTAGAAAGGAAGGAAATGAATCCCCTTGTATTGGGTGATGGGTTGGGTGTGGGTCCTCCAGGGCCAATTGTCCTTCCAGTTTGTCCTGGGATGACTCTTCCTTGGCAAGAAGCTGGAGGATGGAGTCAGGAAGTCAAGCCTAGGAGAAAGCTGGATTAGCTTCGAAAACAGCAGCCTGAATCATAGCAGGATTCGAACCCGTCTCCCAACTCTGCTCAGCCCCCTTTCTGCAGGGGAGCATCTGCCCCTTGTCCTTCTCCAACCATCTTATCTTCGGGGGACTGGGAAATTGCTTGTTATTTAGCCTTCGGCCTACCCTGCTGTGAAACGGATGCTTGGGAGACTGGGGAGGTGGGGAAAGAAAGGTTCACGTGGGGGCTCTGGGTTCAAATCCCGCCTCGGCTATGTAAACTCACAGAGGGGTGGCCATGGCAAATCGTTCTTTGAACGCCGTAGGCGTCTTGAAAACCCCAAAAATAAATTGGAAGTGACTGAACAGCATGTAGCATGGGGACCACGTTACCAGAGGACTCTGGATGTTTTTCCAGAAGTTACGAGGTGTGGAAGGCCTTTGGTGTGAAGGAAATGTCTCTCTTCCTGAGGAATCCTCACAAGAGAGAAATAACAGGTTTGGAAAAAATGTGGCAGGCGCAGATGAAGGCCGCCACCACTCTGTCAAATAAATTACAAAAAAATATCTCTATGGTTGCACAAATGGTTTTGTGGAGGGGAATTATTTGTCTCATTGAAGTGAAAAATACCTTGATGCCAATGAAATTAACTCATAACCCCTGTTTTTCAGGAAATAGGAGGGAAAAAGCACCCCCCCCTTCGAAGGAGCATTGCAAATTAAGAGCTGTGGAGTGTGGGGGTATTTTTTTGGAGGGGAACCACAGCTCCCAGAGGTTGCATACTTGCCAACTTCTTTAAAACTGGGCGTTAGGGAGAGCAGC
>NW_018152371.1:14453-36704 GCF_900067755.1 Pogona vitticeps
TGGCAATGGGAAACCAGCCCTGGAACATCTCCCCCTAACTCGGAAACCCTGTTAGGGCCATCATCATTCGGAAATTGACTTGGTGGAGCAGAACCTAAACGATAACAGCGAAACAGAACACCTCTCACAGAGATCATTACAAAATATTTTCAAAATTTTAATTTGCTGTTTCAAATATAAAAGGAAGCAGGGGGAGCAGAGAAGGGGTGAGCCGAAGGACCCCCAGCGGCCCCTATAGTTGTGGAACCAGACGGTTCTTGGGTTACATCTGCCAGCATCCTTGCCCATCCCCTGTAATGGTTGGAGCTGATGGGAACATCTGGAGGAAGATCATGGTTTCTCATTTCAGCCATGGGGGGATGTTTGGTTATGTAGTTGGGAAATCCCAAATTTTGCCCCCTTGGGTATCAGCTTCGTATCTGCTGCCTTCTCTGCTCAGCCCCACATTTGTTGTGGGGAGGAACAGACTTTTATCTCCCTTAGAGCAGTGGTCCCCAACCTTGGGCCTCCAGATGTTCTGGATGTACAACTCCCAGAATCCTTCACCACCACCATTGCTGGCCAGGATTTCTGGGAGTTGAAGTCCAAGAACATCTGGAAGCCCAAGATTGGGGACCACTGCCTTAGAGGGCCCAGGCTAGCAAGCACCCCTCTGGCTGAAGGCCACTGATGTACAATAATTTATCACTCATTGCGGCAATCCTGTATTTTAGTGGTCGTGGTGGGATGGCATGGATGACCTCTGGGGTTCCATCAGTCTTTCATCAAAATTAAATGTCAGTCCTGCTTTGATGACACCAGCTCATCCTGCAAGTGGGTAATGTGTTTATGAAGTACATTTGGGATAAATATTAGGCGAAATATTTTGAGGAAGCTTTTCAGGACGTACTCAGTTGAGTCACACTGTATTTTAACTGCCAATTCCTCAATTTCTTAGGTTTGATTAGATTAGATGGTGGTGTAGTAATTTATTATTTAATGTTGCCTTGTTGTTCAAGTATATGTTTGATTTTTTTCCTTTTCCTATAAACTGCCCTGAGTAGTGTCTTTTGCTTAATCAGGCGGTATATAAGTATATTGAATGGTATATAGTATATTAAATGAATGAATGAATGAATGAATAGTTCCAATAGTTTGAGCTGTTTGTTAGTGGAACAGCCAGCCTCAGAAGCTCATGGTCTGTTGTCTTTCCCTGGTGGTGTTTAAGTAGAGGTTCAGCGAAAGAGTTATGGACTGTGGCAGATAGGGAAGTGCCATGCATGGGGTTTTTTCTCCTTTTCCGACTCCAACTCACAGAATTCTCTGAAGAATTGCCCAACAGAAATCTGCATTTCATGGGGACCTCCACTCCAATGGAGTTTTGGGAGAGCAGGAACAGACCAAAGAAAATATTTCTTGACCCAACACATGGTTAGTCTGTGGAACTCCTTGCCGCAGGATGGGGTGTCGGCATCTGGCCTAGATGCCTTTAAAAGGGGTTGGACAGATTCCTGGAGCAAAATCCATCGCAGGTGACAAGCCATGATGATGGGGATGTACAATCTCCAGGCTTAGAAGGAAGGTGTTGGTGTACGTTAGCAGAGTTTTGTTTCCGTCCAGGCAGGCAGTTGAATCACACGGACGAAGACAGCTTCTTCCAACACCAAGTGTATTTATAGTATACAGTGGTGCCTCGCTAGACGATGATAATCCGTTCCACTTAAATCGCTGTTTAGCTAAATCATCGTCTAGCGAAAAGCATTTCCCCATTGGAATGCATTGAAACCTGTTTAATGCGTTCCAATGGGAAAGAATCATCATTGTCTAGCAAAAATCAGCCATAGGAAAGCCACTTTGGGAACCGCCGATCAGCTGTTTAAATCGCTGTCTTGCGAAGCTTAGGTCCCGAAAACACCCGTTTTGCGAGCACGGAGGGAGCTGTCAAAATCGTGTCTAGCGAAAATCGGTTTGTGAAGCAGGGACCAAACATTGTCCAGCGAAATTCCCCCATAGGAATCATTGTTTTGCGAATCGCTATAGCAGTCACAAAAAGTCAATGTCTAGCGAAAAAACTGTCATGCAGGGTGGGGTAACTATCTAGCGAGGTACCACTGTATACAGAGGTTTAGCAGTACAAACTGGCAGCATAGCCTGCCATTCATTAGAAGAGATCCTACATCTTCTCCACATGTCCACACAATTATACACATGCATATTTACATACAGCCAATCAGTCTGGACAGTGCCTCATCCCTGATTGCATGATTCAGCATTTTGCACACCTGTCAAATATGGCTACAGATTATCATGGGCCTTGTTGGTAACGTACAGAGAAGGAAGCAGCCAGCTTGCTTGTGGGCAGCCTAGAAGGGCAGCGAGACCATGCCTTCCAGGACGCACTTCCTGTTTTGTTGATTGCCAACAGGAAGCAAAGGCCCGAGATAGGGCCTGGTCCAGGTGAGCGGAAGTTGTTGTGGGTCTGTGAGTTGGAACTCCCAGAATTCTGCCTGGGAGTATATTTTTAGAGAATTCTGGGAGCTGTAGTCGCCAAAACTAATCAGTGCAGCCAGAGGTTGGGAGTTCAATTCCCCACATGTGCCTCCTTGACAGGCACTGGATTTAATGATCCACAGAGTCCCTTCCAGCTCTGCATTTCTAAGATGATGATGATGATGATGATTAGTGGTGGACAGGGAAGGGATGTTTTGGCTTTCTCTATAGCAAAATAAGCTAGAAACAGCTTGGAATTTCATTTTAACCCATTAGCTTGAAAAGTGTTAATAAAAGCTGATTCACAAACCCTCTTTTTATATTCCCAGGAGCTGATCTCCCTGTTTCATGACACAGCCTTTGCTTTATGACCTAATTTGGAAAAAAAATTTCCTTCAGTTCTGGCAAAGGGAAAAAAATGCTCGATTTGCATGCAGACTATCAATGTTTTAGAGACTTCTTATAGAAGGAAGACCCGAGGGAGTCTTTACTGCTGGCCCAGCGACTGAAAGCTAAAAGCAGTAGTGATACACGCTAAGGCTCGGATCCTGGACTTGGTGATCCCTGAATAAATTTTTAACAATCCTGCCCACCTGTCCGGAGATGGAGGGTTGGGTCAGAGAACCTGCGTCCGTGAGTCTGTCTCAGGGTTTCCTTCTAAACCAGATGGAGAAAGATGAGCAAAAAGAGCAACAGGTGAGAAAATTTCATCTGGGTACTTTCACAGGGGCTCATAATCTGATCCAAGCAACCTTAATATTGCCCCACAAGCTGCTGTTATAAAAATATTTACAGTGGTGCCTCACATAGCGAGGTTAATCCGTTCCGGATTAACCCTCGCTATGTGAAAACATCGCTGAACGGATCAAGAAAACCCATTCCAAATGGGCCGAAAACTCACCGTTCAGCGATGTTTTCCTATGGCTGGCAGCCATTTTTGCGCCCTCCCCTCGCTTACCGAGGGTGTGAAAACGCTGCGCGCGGCCATTTCGGGGCTTCCGGCGGCCATTTTGGAGTCGCCAAACAGCTGATCCGCGGGTCGAAAAACGAAGGTCGGTAAGCGAAACGCTTACCGACCTTCGCTATGCGAGTTTTGCCCATTGGGGCCATCGCTTTGCGATCGCAGTTGCGATCGAAAAAAAACCCTCGCTATGCGGATTTGTCGTTCTACGGTGCGCTCGTTAAGCGAGGCACCACTGTCCTCTCTGGAATCTGATGGAAGGGGCTGCAATCTATGAAAACCTATGGTGAATAAAACCGCTTCGTCTCAAAGGTGCCCCTAGATTCTGTATTAAATTTCCCTGCCCGTTTTTAATTGGGAAGAGTCTAAGGATAAAATAAGCCCCTCCTTCTTAGTTCTCATTCGGTGGTTTTCCTGTTTCTAATCCCCTTCTTCTACCTTGGTAATTCTCGTTGCTCTTTTGAATCCAGGGCCTCCTGACAGAAAAGGATGCTTACGTTCGTAAAGCACCAAAGGGTCCTTCGGACAGCCCATGGAGGCCGTGGACCAGCTGGTTCCTGCGGGAAGGTGAGGGAGGAGCCCCCTCCCTGGGTAAGGATTCAGCTTTTCTTCCCCTCAGGGCACCTGAAAGAAGCAGTCTGCATTCATTTTTCAGAGTGCTGGCCTCCAGCAAATATTTCCTCAAATTATCACATGCCATCAAATCAGTTCCAATTTGTGTAATTCCTTCCCAGGGTGTTCTAGGTAGAGAAGGACTCAAAAATGGTTCCCCATTTCCTTCTTCCTGGGGCACTGAGACTGTGGAGCTTGCCCGAGGCCACACAGTCTGGCTTGTCTCCCTGGAAAGTCACAGTGGGGGGAATTGAACTCACAATCTCTGGCTCTGCAGCGAGATACTTAACCGCTGAGCTATCCCGCCAACCCATTGTGTTTCTGTCGTGTAAGAATGTTCAGATTGATATTTGCATCTGATAGAGTGGACCGTAGTCTACAAAAAACTCAAACCAAACACATAAGCCTTTAAGCTGTCAGTACGGGAAGGACTGGGCAGCATGTGGTCCCCAGCCCCCTGACACCTGAGGAGAAAAATACTGTTTTTTGGGGGGGGAGAAAAAGAAATGACTAAAAATAGCTCCTTGTGCTTTCCTGTGGGTGGTGGAGGTGAATCCCTCCTCCTGGGTCTATTTAAAAATATAATTTTTGGCCACTAGAGAGCGCAAGAGAACTTATTCAGTTAAAAAAATAGCCTGTATTTGTATATGAAAAAAAATTCAGGGGGAGGGAGCTGTAGCAGGTGTGGCCCTTCAAGGGCCAGGGATGGGGTGCCATGGGGTCCCCGAACCTCTGAAGACCATCCACTCCTGCTCTAGATCACTTTATGGGATTTGCTTTCAGCGCTTGCCTCTTATATTTTCAAGTCAAGAGGCGAACTCTGAAAGCAAACTGAGCACTGTGGTGTTTTCAGGTTGGGTGAAGGTTGCCTCCTCACCTCGCAACTACAACTAGAGCTTTTCAGGAGGACATTTCTCATGGTGTCTGAGGGGTCTTTCTGAGGAAGTGGTGGTTTTTTGTTGGGTGATGTTAGGCAAAGGCTGGATTGCAGCCTAACTGCAATGCTAGCTAGACAGAGCATGTGCTTTGTATTCCCCAGGATCTGTGGATCATCCTTAGTATCTTTAGGTAGGGCTTGAAAGGAGCCATATTGAACACACTCCTTTGGGCAATAATCATTTTACCTTCTTGCTTTTTGTTATAAGTCATAGATGACTTTGGGGGTGGATCCGTTCAAGAACAGGTTCTAAATAAGACATTAGTAAATGAATCCTCCTTATGCCTTTTTCATTTTGCCACTCACAGGAGATAGGCTGAGAACACCCACTCTGTTGACGCCGCATTCTCTTTTTTGTGACCCGGAGGAAAGAGCCTCGGTGCAGCGGGATCAGGTATGGGACAGAACATTAGATGTGCTGTAGTAATGGCGAGGCGATTATGTGGGCCCTGGAAAGGCGCGATGTATTTCAGAGGAAGAACGAGTGAAAACTGGCAGAAACGACACCAATAATTTCAGATAAGCAGAGGATACCTTTTGCTGGCGGAAGGCAGCAGTCATCTGAATTGACTGCTGGTAAAGATTATAGCAAAGGACGTGGTGGCGCTGCGGGCTAAACCGCAGAAGCCTGTGCTGCAGGGTCAGAAGACCAAGCAGTCGTAAGATCAAATCCACGTGACAGAGTGAGCTCCCATCGCTTGTCCCAGCTCCCACCAACCTAGCGGTTCGAAAGCATGCAAATGCAAGTAGATAAATAGGGACCACCTCGGGGGGAAGGTAACAGCGTTTCGTGTCTAAGTCGCACTGGCCATGTGACCACGGAAGATTGTCTTCAGACAAAACGCTGGCTCTATGGCTTGGAAACGGGGATGAGCACCGCCCCCTAGAGTCGAACACGACTGGACAAAAATTGTCAAGGGGAACCTTTACCTTTACCTTTAAAGATTATAGCAGAAAGTCCTAAAGCTGCAGATGTTAAGAAGTTCATAACAGTGGCCATAATTTTGCTGGAATTTTACTCCAGCACATGTAAAGTCACATAAATTGTGGTGGTGAATGGAGAGCCAATTAAGGATGTGCTAATTATGCATTTGCACATATGTCTGTTATGCAACTTGGTGCACAGACCAGGAGGAGACTGGCGCCTCATTAATTAGCTGCAATGTACTGTTGCAGTTTATACGGTTGCACTGACTCTAGAATAAAACTGCGATAGAATTCTAGCCAGTGGCTTCAGAAGAATGGCTCGCCTTTAGCGTGGACAATGAAGTGGTTAATGCTTTGTTGTGGTTAGTGGTCAGTTGTTAATATTTTTGATATCATGGTTCACTTATCAACCCAGAAGGGGAAAGTCACAATCAGAGAAGGCCCGTTGAATTAGTGGGGATTCAGGGAGATATCCCTGTTAGAATCCATTGGTTCTGTGGGGTTTGTGGAAAGCAGGAGGGAAAGAGGGAGTCAGAACATGAGATAGAGTGATCCGATAAAGGAAGCCATGACTTTGCAAAAGGCAATATAACATCTTGGACATTATTAACTGCTATACGTCAGAATCAACTTAATGGCACATCGCAACAGGGCGTGCGTTATCCTCCAATGTGTTTTTGGCAGACAAGAAGTTATCTTCAGAACCCGGTGTTTCTGTTTGGGGGTATGTGTGTGCCCATCCTGAAGTCCTGAATCCTCTATCTGAACCTTCACTACATCAACTAAAGTATCTTCTTGGTTTTTACTTAGCAGTGAAAGCCAGGGGTTAATGATGAGGAAACATGTTCTTCTTTCAGGTGACTTTTGAGGAAGTGGCTGTGTATTTTACCGAGGAGGAATGGGCCCTGCTGGACCCGGACCAAAGGGCCCTGCACACGGAAGTCATGGAGGAGAATCACGGAATCGTGGAGTCTCTCAGTAAGGATCACATTTGCTCCATAAAACAAGTTTCCAGGTCGCAGACAATAATCAGTGTTTCAAACCGGCCTTGGTTTCCTTTCTGGTCACTAAGACTATTTTTGGGGTGTTTGTGTTTTTTAAGCTAGTTTTGAGCCGTGGTTTAAATCTTTTTTTAAATGTTTTGAAGTTGTTTTGACTTTTTAAAAGCTGATTTTGATCACTCTGATCTATTTTAAAATCACCTTCAGTCCCCCCGGTGTGTGAAGGGCAATAAACAAGTACTTAATGCACCCAGTGGTTTATATATCTGGCTGTGGAGTTCGATTCCCAACTGTGTCTCCTTGACAGTTCTGCAATTCTTCTTCTTAATATTTTTATAAATATATCCTGTAATGGTTTATCAGTGTGCTTGAACAAATGAGGACATTTTCAGTTTTTAAATAGTTCTGTTATCGCAAGACTTCTTAGCATTGCTGCTCTTTTGTAATAACAGATGTTATTACTGCTGTAGTTAAATGTACTCACCTGCCAGTTTACTTTTTGTGTTATATAGTGGTGCCCCGCTTAACGACGTTAATTCATTCCAGCGAAATCGCTGTAGAGCGAAAACGTCATAAAGCCAAATAAAAAAGCCCACTGAAATGCATTGAAAACCATTCAATGCGTTCCAATGGGCTGAAAACTCACCGTCCAGCGAAGATCCTCCATGGGGCGGCCATTTTCAGTGCCTGTAGAGCGAGGAATCCGTCCAAAAACACAGCAGGGAGCCATTTTGACCACCTGGCGGCCATTTTGAAAATGCAATGATCAGCTGTTTTGATCGTTGTAATGCGAAGAATCGGTTCCCGAAGCAGGGAACCGATCTTTGCAAAGCGAAAAAAAAACATTTAAAACTTTGTTTTGCGATCGCAATTGTGATAGCAAAAACATCGTCGTGAAGCAGATTCATCGTTGTATGGGGTAATCGTTAAGCGGGGCACGACTGTATACTTGTCAAGTTTTTACACTGCTTGGAGGATGTTTCATGTCAAGCTGTTTAAAAAGACATTAAGTTACTGAATAAAAGCCTCATGGCACAGTGGTTAAACTGCAGTCCTGCAGTCAAGACTCTGCTCACAACCTGAGTTCAATCCTGAGAGACTCAGGTAGCCAGCTCAAGGTTGACTCAGCCTTCCATCCTTCCGAGGTCAGTAAAATGAGTATTCAGCTTGCTGCACGGTGGGGGGGGGGCAATGTGTAGCCAGTATAATTAAATCGTAAACTACCTTGAAAATGCTTTAAATGCTATGGGGTGGTATATAAGCAGCATGCCTTTCTTTGCTTTGCTTTTATAAGAATGGAAATTTGATTTGGGTGGACCAAAACATAACAGACTGATCACCGGCAATTAATGCTGATAATCTGAGTGGAACGTATGTCCCGGATGCTGCCACCAGACTGCTATGCCAGTGATTCTCAACCTTGGATAACCCACCTGTTCTTGAACCGCAACTCCCAGAAACCCTGGGACAGCACAGCTAGTCACAAAAACATCTGGGAGTTGCGGTCCAAGAACATGTGGATCACTCAAGGTTGGGAACCACTGCGCTCTGTTGATGTCCCTCCCCAGACTCCAAGCCAGCTACGGCTGATGAGAAATGCAACTCAACAAAATCTAGGGGAATGATACAGCTGACATCTCCTGTCCTTTTCCACCAGGGGACACGGACACACGCGCACACACACACACACACACACACACACACACACACACACACGCTCATTGTTCTGCGCTGCGTCCTTGATTTCCAGGTTTTCTGTTCCCTCTTACTAGTTGTTGTTCTCTTCTTTTGAGGTGACGGTGATTCGGAGAGCGCGAATGAAGTAGGAGGCTGTGTGACGTTCTTGGAAGATGCCAGATACGAAAGAGGAGGAGACCAGAAGAGGCAAAAGGACCTTTCACAGGCTGCTTCCCTCTGGGAAAGGGCTGGACAAGACAAAACAGACCCATGCAAGGAGAGCAGGCAGTGCTTTGCGTGTGGAAGACACTTCTGCTGTAAATCAAATCTCAATATTCCTGTAAGAGATCAGACGAGGGAGGAAACCTTTAAATGTCCAGAATGTGAAAAAAGCTTTGATGTGAGGACGGGGACCGGGTATGATCAGCCGCTTCACGGAGGGGTAAAGCCATACAGATGCGCGCAGTGCGGTAAGTGTTTCAGTTGTAAGAAATACCTTACTGCACATGAGCGGATCCATTTGGGTGAGAAACCCTATAAGTGCGTGCAGTGTAATAAGCGCTTTCCCGCCAAATCGCATCTGAAGAAACATCTCCGAATTCACACCGGGGAGAAACCCTTGAAATGCGCGGAGTGTGGGAAGCGGTTCTACGAGCGATCGAGCCTTCTCAGCCACCAGAGGATCCACACGGGAGAGAAGCCGTACAAATGCGTGGAGTGTGGGAAATGTTTTCGCCACAGCATAAGCCTCATCGCCCATCAGCTGGATCACACGGGAGAGAAACCCTACCGATGTCTGGAGTGCGGGAAGAGCTTCAGTCGGAGCGGAAGCCTCAAAAGGCACCAGGTTGTTCACGTTGCCGAGAAACCTTACAAGTGCCTTGAGTGTGGAAAAACCTATGCTGAGAAGAGAAACTTCACTGCCCATCAAAGGAAGCACACGGGAGAGAAACCCTATAAATGCCTGGAGTGTGGGAAAAGCTACAGTCACAGATCAACATTCAGCACGCACCAGCTCATTCATATAGGAGGGAAACCTTATAAATGCCTGGAGTGTGGGAGGAGCTTCAGTCAGCTCGAGACCCTCTATAAACATCAGATTATGAAGGCCGGGGAGAAAGGGATCCATGGAGAGGAGAAGCCGTACAAGTGCCTGGAGTGTGGAAAGATTTTCTGTCAGAAATCAAACCTCAATAGTCATCAAAGGATTCACACCGGGGAGAAACCCTACAAATGCCTCGTGTGTGGGAAAGGGTATAGTTATCGCCAAAGCCTCGTGGCTCATCAGATCAGCCACACCGGAGAGAAACCTTATATGTGCCTGGAATGCGGGAAGAGCTTCAGTCTGAAAGCCACCCTCGGTAGGCATCAGATGATCCACACGGGAGAGAAACCCTATCAATGCCTGGAGTGTGGGAAAAGGTACTCGGAAAAAAGGAACCTCATGGTCCATCAGATGAACCACACTGGAGAGAAACCCTTTCAGTGCGTAGAGTGTGGAAAGAGTTTCGGTCAGAGGTCTAGCCTGAGCAGACACCAGATTATTCACCAAGGGGAGAAACGATGCATGGCTGGGAGGCCATTCCAGATTCCTTATGGGCGCCGTCCCGTGTTAAAATGACAGTCCATTTCACATGGTTGTTGTCCATTAAATGTTTTCTGGACTCCCTACGGCTTCTTATAATAATGGCTGCATGCTGTAGTGTATCCCTCCCTCTCTCTTTTTCCCCAGCAACGATTGTTGTGTGTATATTGCTTTTGTTCTAGGAAGTTCCCTCTCCTCTGGCAGTGTAAAAAATTGAACAGATATCCAAAGGTTTTGAGTGGGCTTATGCCTGAACATGTCTCCTTCCGCCATCAGCTTGAACTCTTCATGTTCAGGTAGGATATACAGGTACGATCTATACTGCATTAAACCTGTTTCAAGGTATATTGCGCCACTGCTAAGTCACTAGGGCACCAGCCCTGCTTGTTCGAATTAGGGCCAGCACGTTCGTGCCTCAGCACGGAGCGGAAGGGCAGTCATGGAAGCGTTTTTCTGTCTGCTCTGGCAGCTTCTGCAGTGTGTCTCTGTTCTCCCCCTGGTTGCAGGATCTGCCACGCAACTGTGTGTGGCAAAAAGCCTTCCAGATTGTGGAGCAGAGGGCAGTGATTGCCCTTCTGCTCTACAGCTGGGCATCAGAATAAAGTCTACTACACCTAATTAGTGAATATCTTTGCCCCATCATTGTGTACTGGCATTGTTTTCCTTACTTTTTCATAACTAAAGTACAGTGGTGCCCCACTAGACGCTTCCCTGCATGATGTCAAAATCGCTTAACGATGACTTTTTTGTGATCGCAAAACGGTTCCAATGGGGGAAATCCGTATTATGTTGATTAGGAGCCTGCTTAGCGAACTGTTTGTTCGCTATACCACGATTTTTCCGGTTCCGCAAAATGGCTTCCCTCCGCAAAAAGGCTTCCCTCAAAATGGCTGCTTTCCGGACCCCTGCTTCGGAAGACAGAGATTTTTAACAGCAGATCGGCAGTTCTCTATGGGCAGTCTTTGCTGGACAATGAGGTATTTCCCCATTGGAATGCATTGGCCGGTTTTCAATGCATTCCAATGGTTTAGTTTTTTGCTTGACAACGATTTCGCTTAACAGCAATTTTCCTGGAACGGATTATCATCGTCAGGCGGGGCACCACTGTATACTAGGTCCCCCTTATCCACGGGATCAGTATCGGCTGATTCACTTATCCACTGCCTGAAAATACTCAATTAAAAAACAAACAGAAATATGTATGCTGTTTCTCTGAAAATAACACCTAACCTGAAAATAAGCCCTAGTATGATTTTTCAGCATGCTTGTAATCTAAGCACTACTCCAAAAAAAAGCCCCAGTTATGTGAAACCCCACCCTTCACCATTGTGCAGCAACCAGAAGAAGATGACACGACTGTATTTGAATAAATGTAGATAGTTGCACATGAAAAAAATAAAACATCACCGGAAAATAAGCCCTAATGTGTTTTTTGAGCAAAAATTAATATACGGCCCTGTCTTATTTTCGGAGAAACACGGTATTTATATGTATTTCTGGCATGTATTTACTAGAAATGGGGTCAAGGCTGCATTTTTCGGTATCTGCAGGAAAAGCTTAGAAACAATCCTCTGCGGATCCTGTGGTCCTATTGTACTTGGATTTCCTCTCTGATTTCCCGCACTTGATTTTTTTTTAAATTTGTATTTAAAAAACATTATGTAATTATTTTTAACAAAAATAAAGGGGGCAAAAGAAACTCTTATTGCCTGCAATGTACGTTCAGCCAGAGGATACAGAGGCAAGTCATAAAGTTTGCCGGACGAAAAAGCTTCTCAAGGCGAGAAATGGTAGCAATTGTTGAATTGCAGACTTCTAGGCGTGGGTTTTTCAGAATTCATGGCCTGCAGTCCCTGAAAGTCTGGAGGAATTCCCCCCACTGGCTCGACTTTTGGGGGGGGGCTTTAGCCAAAAGAACGAAAGTGCAGACCTTGAAGGCATGATCATCATCCCTTTTAGCTGAGAAACAATGGCTTCTCTTGAGCCTGAAGGCCAAAGGAAATGGCTGGCTGGGGCTGAGTTTTATGGGAAGTGCAAGACGAGACACGATTCCATAGGAGGGAGTCCGCCTTCTAAAAAAACAAAAACAAGGGAAATTAGAAAAAGTTGCCCAGTATGCTTGGAAGACTGGGGAAGGCAGACGGGCAAAAACTGGGGGTGAGAATGGGACAGGGAGGTAAAGAGAAGTGACTTGTAAGAAAAGAAAAAGAAAAGTGTGTATTATAGAATGACTTTTTTGTGGTGTGTCCCCTCCCCCCGATAATTGTTTTAACTGGACAGCTCAGTGGTTTAGGCAACTCCCAGAGTTTGGGAGTTTGATTCCCCCCACTGGAAATTCCTTCAGAGGGGCTGGACTCATGATCTGAGGGCCCTTTCCAGTTCTAAGATGATGATGATTTAAATGGCGAGGAAGCCATTGGTTAAAAGGGGGCAGGTTGGTGTCCTTGACCCAGGATTTTGGGAAATAATCTTACAGTACACCATGCTGCAAAACAACATTTTAGGGTTGGCTTTATGACTTACTTCGAATGTGCCCAATGACCCCTTTGGTTAATTGTGGAGCTATCTTATGCCTTTTTTTTTTTAAACGTCTTTGCTCCGGAGGGGTCAAGGCCACAAACTTGGTTCTCTCCCTTGCCCTTTTAATTATTTCTTTATTTTTATTTATTCATTCAACTTGTATGCCGCCCGTCCTCTGCAAGAGTCCCCGGGTGGCTTCCAACATCCGTTAAAACAGTTCAGTTAAAAACAGACACACTAAAAACCAATACGGCCACATCCACTCTACAAAAGCAAAAATAAAAACAGAAACAATCTACAAAAACAATCTAGATCCATGACTTATTAATTAAAAATAAAAATTTCAATTAAAAAATTTCCGGAACAGGAAGGTTTTTAATGTCAGCACCAGTCAGACTAAACAACAACAACAAAACAACTGGTATCCAGTGTCACCTGGCCCTCTAGCCTGTCGGACGAACCACCCATTAACAACACTTCCGTCTTATCTTCACCGTAACCCTGCGAGGGCCACAATCACCCAGAGAGTTTCATGGCTGAGTGTGGAAGCGGATCTTCCGCGATGAGAGAAGATGATCAAATGTAAATATGTGTCCCTGGAGATCAAGGTCAGGATAGGAAAAATGACTAGGCGGAAACTTGAGCTTTGGACATACTAGGAAAATAATCGGAAAAAGCAAGAATACTAGGGGAAGTGGACTGTATTAGGAGAAGAGGAAGACCTTATGTGAGATGGACTCACTCCCTAAGAACCACAGGCTTGAGTTTGCAAGACCTGAGCATGACGAGGACAGAGGTCATTTCTTCATAATGGCACCTTACCTACAACACAACCACAATGGCAGGAAAAATAAAATATTTCCAATATAAAATGGAAAAGCTGCTACCGTACCTGGTCTAGATTTGGATAACACTGTTATTCTGGACAACTATGGTACAAGCCTGAAAATAAGCCCTAACCTGAAAATAAGCCCTAGTATGATTTTTCAGGATGCTCAAAATCTAAGCCCCCATCTTGACTTTCCTTCCGCAAGGAAGTGAATCACTTTTTTCTTCAGGCAAGCTTTACATTGATCAAGGGGGCTTCTCGGTCAATGTTAAATATATTTATTTGTTAAATATTGAGGTAATTTTTTAAAAAATGGTAATTTTAATAAACATTTTAACTAAATTTTTAGGACTAGATCTCCCATCATTCCCCCCAAAAGAAACCTTTTGAGCCCTCTGAGTTGAGCATGTTGGAGCGATTAGTGTCCTCCGTGCATCTGACCAAATCGACAATAACCCACAAGGTTAAAATAAAGTAATTGTAAAAGATACTGTAGTCATTTCTGAAAATCGATTTTTTTTCTATGTGTGTGTGTTTAGTCGTTTAGTCGTGTCCGACTCTTCGTGACCCCATGGACCAGAGCATGCCAGGCCCTCCTGTCTTCTACTCCCTCCCGGAGTTGTGTCAGGTTCATGTTGGTTGCTTCGCAGACACTGTCCAGCCATCTCATCCTCGGTCGTCCCCTTCTCCTCTTGCCATCACATTTTCCCAACATCAGGGTCTTTTCCAGGGAGTCTTTTCTTCTCATGAGATGGCCAAAGTACTGGAGCCTCAGCTTCAGGATCTGTCCTTCAAGTGAGCATTCAGGGTTGATTTCCTTTAGAACTGATAGGTTTGTTCTCCTTGCAGTCCAGGGAAGTCTCAAGAGTCTCCTCCAGCACCACAATTCAAAGGCATCAATTCTTCGGCGGTGTGCTTTCTTTATGGTCCAGCTCTCACTTCCATACATCACTACTGGAAAAACCATAGCTTTGACTATTCGGACTTTTGTTGGCAAGGTGATGTCTCTGCTTTTCAAGATGCTGTCAAGATTTGTCATCGCTTTCCTCCCAAGAAGAAGGCGCCTTTTAATTTCAGGGCTGCTGTCTCCATCTGCAGTGATCATGGAGCCCAGGAAGATAAAATTTGACACTGCCTCCATATCTTCCCCTTCTATTTCCCAGGAGGGGATGGGACCAGTGGCCATGATCTTAGTTTTTTTGATGTTGAGTTTCAGACCGTTTTTTGCACTCCTCTCTCACTCTCATTACAAGGTTCTTTAATTCCTCCTCACTTTCTGCCATCAGAGTGGTATCATCTGCATATCGGAGGTTGTTGATATTACTTCCGGCAATCTTAATTCCGGCTTGGGTTTCTTCCAGTCCAGCCTTCCGCATGATGTATTCTGCATATAAGTTAAACAAGCTGGGGGACAATATACAGCCTTGCCGTACTCCTTTCCCAATTTTGAACCACTCAGTTGTTCCATGACCAGTTCTAACTGTTGCTTCCTGTCCCGCATATAGGTTTCTCAGGAGACTGATAAAGTGGTCGGGCACTCCCATTTCTTTAAGAACTTGCCATAGTTTGCTGTGGTCCACACAGTCAAAGGCTTTCGCATAGTCAATGAAGCAGAAGTAGATATTTTTCTGGAACTCTCTGGCTTTCTCCATAATCCAGCGCAAGTTAGCAATTTGGTCTCGAGTTCCTCTGCCTCTTCGGAATCCAGCTTGTACTTCTGGGAGTTCTCGGTCCACATATTGCTGAAGCCTACCTTGCAGGATTTTGAGCATAACCTTGCTAGCGTGCGAAATGCTAGCGTACTGTACTTAAAGGGGAGGAGGGGAAAGACGACTGAAGAGAGATTTTTTTTAAATACAAGAGTGCCATCTAGCGGTCACGGGCGATAATGGTCCCCAAGAATTCCCTTTTCAGGCACACCTCTTCTGCAGAAAACGACCTTTTGCAGAGTTGGGTAGTCTGCGGACTACACCTCCCATAATCCCCAGCGAGCATGGAGACGACGGCACCCCCCCAAGGAGCCCTTTCACCACCACCATCACTACCACCACCCACTTTTGGGAGAAATCAGCTTTTCCATTTTTGGACTGCGGCAATGCTGGCTGGGGATACTGGGAGTTGTAGTCACAGACGCCCAGCTCTGATCTCCGCATCCCTCTACCGATCCATGGCTCCCTCGGTATGTATCCTGAAGCAAGCCGCCTTGCAATTCATTTTTTCTATCTTCACCTGTTCCTAAAAGGGGCGGAATTTGCGTTTTATGACTCATTTCCCCCATCCTTTGGCGTTTTGCAAAAATTTGCCTCAAAAAGAGGCAAGACCTTCCTCCGGCTTGGCCTTCGAGGGGGTTAAAATGAAGGAGAAGAGGAGGAGGTCTCCTCCTAGAGAGGAAGGAAGTCTGAGGAGTGGGGAGGGGGCTGTGCTTGGAATTAGGGGCGTGGCCTCCCTTTTAAAGCCCCCCTCCCCACCCTTGTCTTCACTCACTCTTGGAGGGGAGCAGCTGGAGGTGGGTGGCTTTTTTGGGGGGGAAGCAAAAAAAGAGGGGGTGCAAGTGGAGGGAGGGGGAAATGAAGCCAGACCTGGGTCCAGCTTAAGGCAGAGGAGCTGCAGTAAAAGAGGGTCGTTGGCCCCCCCCCCGTATCTCCCCTCCTCTCTTGTTTGGGAGCCTTTGTTGGGAAATGGGGTGCATGGGTGGGATCTGATGAGAGTCTTCCTTAACACCCCCCCTGTGCCTTTGGGTATTTGGGGGCACCCCCTTCCCAGATCTGCAGTGCAAGATGGGTGAGCAATGTGGGGGGGATGGGGTGGGGGGGCATCCTTTCCCCCTAAAACCCAGCTCAGTCAAAAGCTCAGCCAGGAGAGACAGAAGAAGGTTATGGAGAAGCCAGAGAGGTACCCCCCCCCTGGTCCCTTACTACTTACAAAACCCTGTCCTTCAATCCTGGAAAGAAATAGGGCAGCCAGACCATAAAATTAAATTTATTCCTTTTTTTTAAAAAAAAAAGGTGCTTGCCATCAGCTGAATCTACGGCTGAATGTGAAGAAAATAAAGGGCCACCTGTCTTGTCCGAGATCACTACCCTTATTTTTTTTAAAATAACTTTTTATTTCTTGTGGGGGGGGCGGCGGTATGCCCTTTTTTCCCTTTCTTATGGAGGGCTTGCACCCATATCTCTGGATGGGGTGGGGGGTGAGAAAGTAACACTGGCCCCAAGGGCCAAGCAGATTGGCTAGATCTCCCTTGATCTCTCCTGCAGAACACATTTCAAATGAATGAGCCCTGCTGGAAAGCTCAGTGGATTAGGCATCTGGTGGGGAGTTCGGTTCCCCAGTGCCCCTCCTCAATAGAGGCTGAGCGTATTGATCTATACTATAGGGTCCCTTCTAGCTTTGCAATTTTAAGATTTTTTTGCCCCTGCTGTTTGTTTTTCTCACTCTGTGGCTTTCCTATCCTCACATCTTAAATTCAGTTTTTTTTTCCCTGGTTCCTTCATGGCTGCCATTAGAATCCCCAATCACCATTTTGCTTCACGCTTGGTACAGAAAATCTTCTAACAGGTCCGGTCTCTTCATTGTCCCTTCTGTCGCTTAGGCTGGCTGGATTGCTCAGTGGTTTAGATCTCTGGCTGCAGAGGCAAAGCTGGGAAGTGCAATTCCTTACTGTGCCTCTTTGGAAAAGAGCTGGGAAGTGCGATTCCTTACTGTGCCTCTTTGGAAAAGAGCCAGCCTGGGTGGCCTTGGGCAAGCTGCACAGTCCCAGGGCACCCCCCCTGGAATGGGGAAACCACTTCTATTCTCTACCTGGAAAAGGGAATGGAGAAACCACTTCTATTCTCTACCCGGAAAACCCAGCAAGGGGTCACCGTGTCAGAATGGATGGCGGACAAGGGGTCACCGTGTCAGAATGGATGGCGCACAATTATTTGTGATTATTATATGCTTCGTAACAGTCCATTCACTGAGCATCTTGTTGGCCACTCATTGGGTTGGTCCTCTTTGTTTTTCTGACAGAAATTGACAGAAGGAGCCGGTGTTCCATCATCTTTGTGAGAGGCTGCCTCTAAGAAGGGGGGCAGATCAAAGAGGGAGAAGCCGAAGTCATTCAGGCTGGACCTTCCAGCCTCCCACCGGCTCACTCGGACTGAAAGCCACGGAGACGTCTCGGGGGAAATGGATCAGAAGAGCCCCAGTGAGGAGACCCCCACCTCCAGGGCCCACCGCCAGCACTTCAGGGACTTCCGCTACCAGGAAGCCAAAGGCCCTCGTGAGATCTGCAACCGCTTGCACCATCTTTGCCGCCTGTGGCTGAAGCCAGAGCAAAATACCAAAGATCGGATCCTGGACCTGGTGATCCTGGAGCAGTTCCTGGCCATCCTTCCCCCAGAGATGTCCAGCTGGGTGAAGGAATGTGGAGCAGAGACCACTTCCCAGGCAGTGGCCCTGGCCGAAGGCTTCCTCCTGAGCCAGGCCGAGGAGAAGAGGCAGGAAGAACAACAGGTGAGGGGCTGGTAAATTTAATGGGGTGGAGAAGGTGCTCAAGAAACATCCCAAAACTCACCACTTAGTGGCCGGCTTTTAAATGGAACCTTTTCCAAGGAGGAGCCGAGTTCTAATCTCCCAGATTTTATCTTCTACCATCCCGTTTCTAATCCTTCTTCTGTTTTCCCCTTTGCAAACGAGTTGCCAAGCCTTCCTGAAGGACAGAAGACTCCACCGGACACCAAAGGAAGCTCACAGTTGGGGTGGATCAAGCAGGAGAATATTGAAGGCGCTGCCTCACGGGGTAAGGTTTCAGAGGGGCGTTTATCAGTGTGGTGGCTCCCCCTTTTTTTTTGAATGTAAAGCTGGCTGGTTTGCTTTGTGAGTTGGGCCCCTCACTGGGTTGCCAAAGGTTGAGCGTTCGATCCCCCCCATCCCTGCCTTCTGGCAGAAAAGCCAGCCTGTGGAGCCTTGGGCAAGCGGCGAAGTTCCAGGGCGCCCCCACAAGAAAATTAAGAACTTGCACTAATTATTAAATGGTTGGCAAGATCTGATTCCAAACTACAGTGGTGCCTCGCTTAATGACGATAATCCGTTTCAGGAAAATCGCCATTAAGTGAAAACATCGTAAAGCGAAATAAAAAACCCCATTGAAACGCATTGAAACCCGTTCAGTGCGTTCCAGTGGGGTAAAAACTCACTGTCCAGCAAAGATCCTCCATACGGCGGCCATTTTCGCTGCCTGTATAGTGAGGAATCCGTCCCTAAACACAGCGGGGAGCCATTTTAATTACCCGGCGCCCATTTTGAAACCGCCGATCATCTGTTAGAAAAACATCGTTTTGCGAAGAATCAGTTCCTGGAGCAGGGAACCGATCATCGCAAAGTGAAATTCCCCCATTTAGATCCCCCATTTAGACCATCGTTTTGCGATCGCAAAAAGATCGTCGTAAAGTGGATTCGTGGTAATGCGGGGCAATTGTTAAGCGAGGCACCACTGTATTCTTGCAGCAATGTTAATATGGTAGCACATAATTTTAACATTTGGATAGGATCGGTAGCTGGCAGAATAACCTAGCGGTTTAGGCACCTGCATGGGAGTTTGATTCCCCACTTGGGCTTCCTGACGGACGAGCCAGCCTGGGTGGCCTTGGGCAAGCTGCACAGCCCCAGGGTGCCCCTAGTGAAAGGGAATGGTAAAATCACTTGTGAATATTCTTTTACCTAGAAAATCTTGGAAGGAGCCACCATGATTCTTGGTCAACTTGACAGCACATAATTATTGTTAAATATAAGCCAGTTGCTTCCATGGTCTGAGGCAGTGGAAGAGACCAATTGTCTGAAGCCCTCTGGATGTTGCTGGATTACAGCTCCCATCATTCGTCAGGCTGGCTCAGGCTGCTGGGAGCTGGAGTCCAAGAATGTAATTCGCCTGTAACATACATGAGAAGCCTTCATTATTAGCTTTGTTCTGCATTTATATTCTTCTGAGCCCATGGAAGTTACACTCTGGTCCCTAACAGGTTTCTTTTTTAATTATAATGGATCCAGTGATCCCTAGGATCTTTTCCAGCTCTAAGATGCAAATGATAATTTAAGGATAAGGTTGGAAAATAATGAATAAGTTTTCCCTTTGTCTTCATGGCCCCCCACAGGAGGTAGACCGAGGAGGTCCATGAGACGTCGTAACTCATCTCTGTGTCATGGTTCTGCCCATCTGGAACAGGTAACGGGAGTGGGCGGGTGTTGGAGATGATGGGAGAATGATGGGATTGTAATATTTTCTTCTCTGCCTACATCTGAGTTGCTTACTTACTAGGAATGCAAGTTCCAAACTCTTGAGTCCTCCATTATAGTTTAGGTGTAGTGGAGTGGATTTTGTTTTAGAATCATAGAAATCGTAGAAAAATGAAATTGGAAGGGGGTCTACAAGGCAATCCAGTCCAACCCCCTGCTCAGGGCAGGAATACAATCAAAGCAGATCTGCCAGGTGATGATCCAAATTTTTCTTGAATGTCTCCAGTGTTGGGAGCCCTCACCAACTCCCGAGGTCACTGGTTCCATTTTTGTACTGCTCTAACAGTTAGGAAGGGACGTGGTGGCGCTGTGGGCTAAACCGCAGAAGCCTTTGTGTGCTGCAGGGTCAGAAGACCAAGCAGTCGTAAGATTGAATCCACACCACGGAATGATCTCCCGTCGCTCGTCCCAGCTCCTACCAACCTAGCAATTCAAAAGCATGCAAATGCAAGTAGATAGATAGGTACCACCTTGGTGGGAAGGTAATGGCATTCTGTGTCTAGTCGCGCTGGCCATGTGACCATGGAAACTGTCTACGGACAAACGCTGGCTCTACGGCTTGGAAACAGGGATGAGCACCGCACCCTAGAGTCGGACACAACTGCACTAAATGTCAAGAACTTTTAACAGTTAGGAAGTTTTTCCTGATATTCAACCGAAATCTGGCCTCCTCTAACTTGACCCCATGGTTGCATGTCCTGCATACTGGGATGATCGAGAACAGATTGTGCCCCTCCTCTGTAGGTTCACAGTAGAAGTATTTGAAAAGTTGTTTGTTGTGGGGTTTTCGGGCTTTTTTGGCCGTGTTCTGAAGGTTGTTCTTCCTGATGTTTCACCGGCATCTTCAGAGGACTGGAGTAGGAACTCTCCTACTCCAGAGGACAGAGTTTCTACTCCAGTCCTCTGAAGATGCCAGCCACAGAGACTAGCGAAACGTCAGGAAGAACAACCTTCAGAACACGGCCAAAATACCCCGAAAAACCCACAACAACCATTAGATCCCGGCCGTGAAAGCCTTTGTGAATATATTTCAAAAATGCTATCGTATCACCCCTCAGTCTTCTTTTCTGGAGGCTAAATCTGCCCAGTTCTTTCAGCCTTTCCTCATAAGGCTTGGTTTCCAGCCCCCCCGGATCATCTGTGAAGAGGGAGAGACCATTGTGGCGTCTTTGAAGGGGGTGCAACATCTGTTTCTTCCTTCAGGTGACCTTTGAGGAGGTGGCTGTGTCCTTCACGGAAGAAGAATGGGTTCTGTTGGATCCAGGCCGAAGGGCCCTCCACAGGGAAGTCATGGAGGAGAACTCTCAGATCGTGGCCTCTTTGCGTAAGGCAGCTTTTTGTCCGTGGGGGAATAGAAATCAGCCTTGTGAAATCGGGTTGAGGAGCCTGGACATTGTCCAGGTCGTGGTGCACTAAATTTAATTTGTTCTAGCAAGCATAGGCAGTTGTCAAGAACAATGAGAACTGTACTTCAGCAAAATCCAGAGGACTCTCTTGCTTTAATTTATTTTGATATATTTATATGTTATTTTTATCTGTTTGGAAGCTGCCTAGAGTGGTCATAATGACCAGATAGGTCAGGTATAAATAAAATGAATGAATGAATGAATGAATGAATGAATGAATGAATGAATGAATGAATGAATAGGAGGGAAAAAACACCAACTTATACTATTTATGCCTGTTGGTATTCTATCTTAATGGTGAATTGGTGCTGATTAACTACAGTAGGACCCCCATATCTGCAGAGGATTGGTTCCAAGCCCATGCCTCCGTGGATACTGAAAACCACAGATAATAGTGAACACAATACATAGCATGATGAAAGAAAAAACTCTGGAAAATGCTGTGTTTCCCCAAAAATAAGACAGGGTCTTATTTTTGCTCCTGAAAAAGACATTAGGGCTTATTTTCAGGGTATGTTTTTTTTTCATGTACAACCATCTACATTTATTCAGATACAGTCCTGTCATCTTCTTCTGGTTGCTGCACAAGGGTGGAGGGCAGAGTGTCACTTAACTAGGGCTTAGTTTGGGGGTAGGGCTTTGTGGAGAATTATGATTAAACGTGTCATTAGCAGAGATATTAGCTTTCATAGACCCTATTACACAGAGAGTAATTTTTGCTCCTGAAAAACACATTAGGGCTTATTTTCAGGGTATGTTTTTTTTTCATGTACAACCATCTACATTTATTCAGATACAGTCCTGTCATCTTCTTCTGGTTGCTGCACAAGGGTGGAGGGCAGAGTGTCACTTAACTAGGGCTTAGTTTGGGGGTAGGGCTTTGTGGAGAATTATGATTAAACGTGTCATTAGCAGAGATATTAGCTTTCATAGACCCTATTACACAGAGAGTAAAATATTAGTCAATTTACATACATATAGAGAGAATAGATATTTCTCTGGCAGCGTAACATGACATGATACAACGCACAGCATAGGAAAAAAGTGATCT
>NW_018152372.1:0-13924 GCF_900067755.1 Pogona vitticeps
AACTTGGATGTTTCTATCCAATTGCCAGAGCACGAGGAACCAACTCGTTACTGGATTAACCATGATTCTGCTCTCCTGTCCCGAAGAGCACAGGTACAACTTTTTTTTTTGAGCAATTAAAAATATATATTATTTTTTCCATTCTGGAAAAGACCAGTTATTCTATGTTTCTATATATAACCAACCCCTTAACTGCAAGGACTGAAGATGGGTAAAACATGACACAAGGCTCAGTGAAACCAACAATCAGAAACATGTGAAAGGCTAAACTGCTATATGTTGTGTAAACACTTAGTAGCCCTATTCAGGTGTTCAGGGACAGAGGAAACTGGAATGAATGAGGGAAAGGAGCAGGCTTGCCCCTCTCTCTTAGTCATGGGTCTCTTCACATGAAAAAAAAAAGTAGTCTGAGGAGGAAATAGACACCTTAATCAGGCTGTTGTCATATTATAGCTGCTGCTCTTTTCTGTGCCACAGATCTGCAAATCCATAGGGAGAATGGATCGGTTAAAATAGTCTGTTCTTGGAGGCTCCCCCACCCTGATGGGTTTTGGGAGGCCTTGGGAGAATATCTGGCCAACCTGGATGGTGACCCTGTCAAAGTCCAGGTCAATAGGTGTTATGCAGCAACAATCCAGACAACTGACACAATCCATACGTCATTTTCCCTTAAAAGGTTATCCTACTCCCTAGTTTACCAAGGAGCTTCAAGCTATGAAGATGGCTTGAGAGCACATGGAGGAAGGATCAGTCAAAACAAAATCGGCCCTCAGTTAAGACCCCTATCAGGAAATACACCAATGCTTTATGATTGGCAAAAAAAAAAAAGTTTTCAGTATTAACACCATTGGTGATGCTGGGAACCAAAAAGTGGAACTTTTCCAGGTGGTCTGCAACCTCATAAATCCTGATTAGCACAGGCCTCACCCTGGTGAATTTATCAATGACCGCAGAAGCCTGTGCTGCAGGGTCAGAAGACCGAGCAGCCGTAAGATCGAATCCACGTGACGGAGTGAGCTCCCGTTGCTTGTTCCAGCTCCCGCCAACCTAGCGGTTCGAAAGCATGCAAATGCAAGTAGATAAATAGGGACCACCTTGGTGGGAAGGTAACAGTGTTTTGTGTCTAAGTCGCATTGGCCATGTGACCACGGAATATTGTCTTCGGACAAAATGCTGGCTCTATGGCTTGGAAACGGGGATGAGCACCGCCCCCTAAAGTCGAACACGACTGGACAAAAATTGTCAAGGGGAACCTTTACCTTTACCTTAAAAATCTAAAATGGAGACAATTCAGTCTGATCTTACTTCCACTAGCAGTTTAGTTGATTGGGTAGGGATTTATGCTGCACCCTCTCCCTCTGCCTATGCTTCACTTTGACCCAATGTCATCATCGTAGGTATCCAGGGCCCACACTAGATGCCAACCCACCTCCTCTCTGTTCAACCCTTGTCCTGCATGGTTAATACAAGCCACCAACAAGATTATGGTTGACTGGGCCATAAATATTGTGAACACCTTGCTGAAGGAGGGCTGTCTCCTCCCAAAAGTAAAGGAGACCATTTTTGGCCCATTGCTAAATGACCACATAGTAATGTGGCTATATAGTAATAGAACAGTAGTAATAACTGAATAAAACGAGCAATAACAAAACAAAACAAAAAAGAACAGTCAAGCAAAGGGCATGCTCACTCTTTTCAGATTAAGGGCAATCAAAATTTCACTGTGCAAGCATCAGGCCAAGGAAAAGCAACAATGGTTATTGCAACAGTGTACAATGCAAGGATGCAAGAAAATGCACTACAGTGCAAGAAATTCAGTCTTGACGTCAGTATTGAACCTCTTCAGTTAGGTAAGTCTGAGCAACAACTTTCTAGGTTCTGACAAAAAACCTAGATGTTATTCTTTTATGTTACTGCAGCACAAGTCCTAATGATTGGTCACAGTGCCTTTAAATTTCTGATGTGGATGAGATACACGTATAAGATGCGCCCTGAGAATTTGGTGCCCAGGACAACCACCCCTGTGCCTCCCCCCCGGCATGCTTCTGCTGGGTTTTTTTTTTCCTGAGCAGACATGACTAGAACTGAGCCATGCTTTGTATGATTGGTGAGAAGTTTCTGTATTAGTAAAAATTAAATCTGTCCCCAATAATTTGCCCTCACAGCTCTACTCAGTCTGCAAATGCAGCCTGAGACCCTTTCCAAATTAGATTTCAGCCTTTAGATTGAGAAATGTTTCTCACCACTAGCTTAGACAATTCTGATTGGCATGGCCGCTTTCCCATTATAAGGTTGCACAGAAATGCTCTTCAACACACATGAGACTATTGCCATCGATCATTCATGGCTTTGGAGATGGGCGCTTTTGATATGCTGATATCACCCAGCTATGTCTTGGATTAACTAAACAACCAGAGGTAGTTGTGACAGTGCTTAGTCATTGTCTGGAGGCTATGGTCAAATGCCTACTGAAGCTGAATCCAGACAAGAAGAAAGTGATGCTGGTCATTTGGCAACTGACAAATCTAGCTGTCACTTCTCTAATGTTTGATGGAAAACCACCACCACCACTACCCATTGTGAACCAAGTAAGGAATTTGGGTATCTCATCAGACCCACTGTTCCTCCTGGAGAAATAAGTGGAAAATGTGGCTGGGTCACCAGTTTATCATCTTGCTCCTGTTCAGAAAGTTTCTCTTTACTTGAAGAAGGCTGATGTGGCCATGCTGATCAATGAAACTTTAACCTCAAGATTAGACTACTGTAATTCACTTTATGTGGGGCTACCTTTGAAGACAACTCAGAAGTTAAAAGTGGTGCAACACACAGTAGCTAGGCTATCAATAGGTGCTTCCCTTATGATCATTCCTATTTTGGGCCAGCTGCATTAGTTAACAGTAGTTTTCAAGGTGTTGGTTATTACTTTTAAAGTGCTACATGGCTTGGAACTCACATACTTACCGGACCACGTACTCTACCCATATGAGGCCTTGCACCAACTAAGGTCAACTGGAACTGCCCTTTAAAAGGTGCCAACCATCAAAGCAGTCGGCTTGAGTGTATCCAAAAAAATATCCTTTTGTGTTGTTACTCGCATGCCCTGGAATTCTCTTCCTAAGTTCCTGTAAAGCAGGGCCCCCAATCTTTTTAACCCCGTGGATCGGCTGGGGAAAGTGTGGCACCCTCTCGTGCTCGTGCACATGTGTGAAGGAGCACATGTGCTCTTGCACGCATGCTCAAAGGAGCGGGAGGATGCTCGTTTGGGCGTGTGCACATTTGCTTATGCATACGGTGCAGCACTCATGTACATGTGCAGACAGTGCAGCGCTCGTGTGTATGTGCAAAAGGGTGGGGGAGTGGTTGTGTGGGCACTGGTGTGTGCGCATGCACAAAGGAGCTGTACAGGGGGGAGTGCATGCCTGGGGAGGGGAGTTCTGTCTCTGCAGCCCGGTCCAGCTCAGGCTATGGACTTGCATCGGGCCGCAAACTGGGGGTTGGGGACCTCTGCTGTAAAGTATGACATGACTGGAAGGATTCAGAATTGGATATAAGGTGGAGTAGTGGTACCTGACTTTTGGAGGCTAGGATCTGCTATTCTACCACTTATTTGGTGGAAATAAAAACCTTTTTATAGGTCAATGTTTATGTTGTTGCTAGGTTTTATTGTATTTTATAATTTAAAGCACAACTCCCAGGAATCCTGGCCAGCATAGCTAGTGGTGAAGGCTTCTGGGAGTTTTAGTCCAAGGAAATCTTGGGAGCCAAATCTGGGAACCACTGATTTATATGGAATATTTTACTGTTATATGTTTTTGTATTGTATGCCATTCTGGATCTCTTTGGAGAGAAAAATAGCCCATACATACATACATACATACATACATACATACATACATACATACATACATACATACATACATACATACATACATACATACATACATACACACACACACATACACACACACACACACAACACATACACACACACACACAACACACACACACACAACACACACACACACACACACACACACATACATGGAGGTTGTGGATCATACATTAAACTTGCTGGCTGATTTCACATTTCTCTTTCTGTGGTGTGATCAGTGGAAAATAAATGGAAATCAGCTCACCAAAATCATCTCCTGCATTTCCCCATTGTAGCCACAGCTGTACGGCACGGAATTTGTACAACAACACTGATTTTTTTAAAAAAAATCTTTTGTTATACCTTCTAGATCAGAAGCAGCTCAAGGGAGCCTTGGAGGCTGTCAAAATCAAAATTTGTACCAGGTAATAATGTTGAGCTTTAATGATAAGGCAAGTAGAACAAAGGGCTAAATCCTGCAAATCAAGGCCAATGTAAAAATGGGTTGGGATCAGATATCCTAAGTATCAATTCAAAACATAATCTTAAATTTAGTCTGAAGAAATATTAAACTAGAGAAGTTAAAAACAAATAATCAACTACATCCAATGGGTAATATTACAAAACACAACATCATGAAATGTCACTTACTAGGGATGAGTATCAAAAACAATGTTATGTTACCCAAATGAGGTAGAAAGGATGAAGTCCAGGATGATAAGCCTTTAACCCTTCCTCCAAACAGTCCCAGTCTTAGCCAGAAAGAGTATCTCTACTAACGAAATATTTCCACAAAAAAATTGTTGCTTTTATATGTTTGAGATACTGTAGTTTAACTCTGATTTGCCTCTTGGCTAAGATCAAGTGTAATGTTGCATAGATTTTCAGGTCAGTTGAATATATTCTGCTGTCAGAGTACATTGGCAGAAACAAAAGTTTAATACTCTTTTTCCCTGAAAATAAGACCTAACCTGAAAATAAGCCCTAATAGGATTTTTCAGGATGCTCGTACTATAAGCCCTACCCCCAAAATAAGCCCCACTTAAGTGAAACCCTGCCCTCCAACATTGTGCAGCAACCAGAAGAAGATGACATGACTGTATTTGAATAAATGTAGATAGTTATACATGAAAAAAAACATCCCCTGAAAATAAGCCCTAATGCATTTTGGAGCAAAAATTAATATTCCGTATATGCTGGCGTATAACACGACTGGCCGTACAAGATGACCCCCCAAAAAGAGGAGGGTGAGGAAGAGGCTGGGGGGGCAGCAGGGGGAGGAGGAGGAAGAGAAACTGGGCAGGGGCAGCTAGTGTGTGCGGGACTGCCCGCCTCCCTTCCTCCCTGGCAGGAGGAGGAGGAGGCAAAGGGAACCAGGCAGGTGGCAGCTAGCGTGCGCGCCGCTGTATCAGCGGCATGGGGCAGCGGGCGAGCATGGCAGGCTGTGCTTTCCTCCATCCCAACTGACTGTCTACCCGCCTGCCTCCCTTCCTCCCTGGCTGGATCAGCGGCGTGGGGCAGCAGGAGAGCATGGCAGGCTGTGCTTTCCTCCCTCCCTCCCAACTGACTGCCTATCCGCCCGCCTCCCTTCCTCCCCAGCCAGCTCGCCCCGCATCACTCACTCGGCAGCGGCAGCAGCTCCTTCCTGGCACCCGGCGTACAAGACGGGGCCCCCACTTGGAGGCATGTTTTGGGAGCCCCAAAACTCATCTTGTACGTCGGCATATACGGTAAGACCCTGTCTTATTTTCAGAGAAACACTGAAGAGCAAAGTTTTTCTTGGAAGTTGATAAGCAATCACCTTCATGCTTGTGTGTGTGCGACTGCGCATGTTTACACACACACACATACACACACACAGAGAGAAAGAGGGAGAGAGGCTTAGATATATTCTACCTAGACTAGGTAAGGGAAACATGTGGCTCTCAAGTCCACATGTTTCCCCTCATTGCTCTAGGGTGGAGTGCAACTCTCATCTCTTCTTATCATTAGCTATGCTGTCTGGGGCCAGAAGGACTGCAGTTCAAAAACAACTGGAGGACTACCTGTCCCCCACCCGCAGATAAGGATCCCCTGGCTTAGGGGATCCTTATCTGCAATGTGCATGCTAACTAAGGGTGAAAGTGAAGGAGGCACACAGGATTTTGACCCACAGAAGGGTTTTTAAATGTGATGCCAGATAACCTATTTGCATTATACACCTATAGGGATAGGGGTACAAATAGGAGGCCAGGTAAGAGGGTGGAAGGGTAAAATTCCAGAGAGCGAAAATTATTCTTTCATCCGCTTATACGATTGTATTAAAGATGGAAATCTTACAAAGAGAAAAAACATTATAACAATTTTCCATAATATTTATCATTACTAATTTTCCATTTTCTTGGACCTTCTCTTTCTTTTTATCTTTAAGCTTACTAGTTTTATAGGCTTAATATTATTCTGCCATTTCATATCCATTACTCCAAATCACTGCCACAACCATTAGTTGGTGTTCATTTTATCATATATTCCTTCACCACAAAATACCTTCCCAAATTTAACAAAGTTTATCTCCACTACTCTATCTCCATATTCCAACCAATATTCTGTGCCCCTCTTATCATGTCGTCTTTCATTTTCCATCTAATGGACCACACATCTATTCTCAAGAGCTTCATCCACTCCATATATTGTCTCCTTTGCCTCATCTGCCACAGCATGTGTCCAATCATCACGATTCTTCTCCCTTTCATAGTAAATTTTGCCATTTGCTGCCCTTCTGCTGTTGACATGCCACTTGGACAAGAATTTGGAGGTATCGGTGGGTAACAGCACCAATACCTTTTGCCCCGGCTCGAATTCACGTGGTTTCACCCTTTTATCATAATGTTCCTTTTGTCTCGTCTGTGCCTTCCCCAAGTTGTCCTGGGCCACCTCCCACACCACCTTCAGATTGTTCCTCATCTCTAATATCTGTTGCAGAGCGTTCCGTGAAGCATCTTCTCCCTCCTCCCACTTTTCCTTCACCAAATCCAAAATTCCCCTGGGCTGCCGCCTATACAGTAATTAAAACAGTGAGAAGCCCGTCGACACCTGAGGGGCTTCTCTGACTGCAAACATTAATGGATTAACAAAAAGATGCCATTTCCTTGGCTGTTCCATAGCCACTTTCCTTAACGTCCCCTTTAACGTGCGATTAAATCTTTCTACAAAGCCGTTGGCTTGGGGGTGATATATGGAAGTTCTCAGTGGTTTGACCCCTAAGCGATCCCACATTTGTTTAAAGGTCAAGCTCATGAAATTAGACCCTTGGTCCATTAGTACTTCCCTGGGAAATCCCACTCTGGAGAACACCCCTAGCAGTTCTTTCGCCAGCACCTTCGCCGTTGTAGATCTCAGAGGTATGGCTTCCGGGTATCTGGTGGCATAGTCAATAATAACCAGGATGTACTGGTGCCCCCCCTCCGACTTGGTCAACGGGCCTACAATGTCCATGGCTATATGATCAAAGGGTCTGTCCACTAATGGCATAGGAACCAGCTCTGCCCCTGCCCCCCCTTTAGGCTGGGTTAGTTGACACTCGGGGTATGACTTACAATACTCTTCGACTTATTTAGCCATTTTGGGCCAAAAGAACCTTTGTCGGACTCGCGCCAGAGTCTTTTGTGCAGCAAGGTGGCCGGCTATCAGCAGGTCATGAGCCCAGTGTATAACCCAGGGCCTCAAGTGCTCCGGAACAACTAGGAGGCGTTCCTCCTTTTGTTCTCTCTTGCAGACATAGTACAGTAAACCCCTGTGTATCTCAAACCCTTCTTCGTTCTCTGGGGTGCGCCCTCTGGTACCGCTAGCTGCAACCCTTGTTTCAAACTGGGGTCATCTTGCTGTAGTTTCCACAGCTGTTCTCTAGAAAGCTGCATCACTTCAGTTTCTCCTTCCCAGTTGTCTCTCTCTCCCGCAAAACCGTCTTCCACCCTATGGGCCAGGTCCTCCAGGCCTGGCCAGTCTCTACCCAGCAGCATCTCCCTGGACAGGCCTGGGACGATCCCGACTGCTAGCTCAGCTTTTTGGTCTCCTATAACTATGTCCGCTTTGGCCGTTTCGTATTCCTTGGAGTCCCCATGAATGCATTTTATTATTACTGTCTCTGGGAGACGATGACCTTCCATTTCTTTGACCAAGGTACGGGTACACCCGGTGTCTATGAGGGCCTGCTTCTTTTGTCCATTTACCCTCGCGGTCACAACCCACCCTGGGTGGTTACTTGCACCCACCTTGGCCATGTTCGCGTATATGTTGGTCCACGCACACTCCTTTGTCGGGCAGAATTTCTTAATGTGGCTAAACTGGCCGCAGCCAAAGCAAGCTGCCATTTTCTCTCTCCCCGGGTTCCACGTGGGTGCCAACTTGCTTTTGGCCGGGTCTGTAGTGATGGTAGGATGCGGTATCCTCGTGCCGGTCGGGTTTACGAACTCAATCCGGTCCGGACCTTGTTTTTTCGGATTGCTCCAGGGCTGCCACATGAAGCTCCTGCGTTCGTGGTCTCCACTATCTTTTCCCTGAAACGGGGTTTCTCTCCCATAGCTGCAGGGTGCGGTAACCAGGGTTCTTCTGCTCCTAGATAGTCTTCTAGCAGCGTCACAGCGCCCTCTATGTTGGAGGGTTTGTGCTTCATAACCCAGTTCCGTGGCCCTGAACTTAACGTAGATATCAACTGTTCCATTATGACCAGTTCTAATACTTGCTCTGCTGTCTTTCCCTTGGGCTGTACCCATCTGGTGGCATTTACTCTCATCTTTTGGGCTAGTGTTCTCGGGTGTAAACCTGGTTTTAACCGCAACGCTCTAAACCTACGCTTGTATGCTTCTTCATTTAAATTAAGGGTGTTCAGTATTGCTGTTTTGACCTTTTTGTAGTCTCCCGCATCCTCGGGGTCCAGTGTGTCTACGATTTCTTGAGGTAACCCCATTAAGTATGGGGTCACGATCAATGCCCACTGTTCCTTCGGCCATTGTGCCGACGTTGCCACCTGCTCAAACGTGTTTAGGAATGCTGTGGGGTTGTCCTGGGGTCCCATCTTTTGTAACTTTATAGGGGGTATTGATGCGATGGGTGATCTTACCTCTGGTACGGGCAAGGTTGTGGGTATCCCCAGTTGTGTCTTCTGTAGTTGTTCTATGATCATCTGTTGCTGGTCTGCCAACTGCTTCAGCAACATCTCCTGGCCTTCAGTTATTTGTCTCATCCACGTGTCCGTCTCCTATTGCCATTGTGACTGCCCGCCGCATTGGGCACCAATATGTGAGGGTTCGTTGTTATGGGGGTCAGTCACTTTCAATAAAGAGTGAGATGGATTAAACTGTCCAACTGGTTCAGTGTTTATTTGTACTTCAACATCAACAGGAACGTTATGGGTAACTGCTTTCAACGTTTCTTGCGTCCCCAAAACTGGACGCAGGGATGTCCACAAACTTCCCACAAATGGGTTACTGTCCTCCATAGTCCAAGGTCCAGTTACACCTTTCACTGGCACTTGACCTTCAGTGATTCCTTCATCGGGAATGATCAAGGGAAGGGTCTCCTCATCGCCACTCCATCCCCATACAGACGACTCCTCTCCGGCGTCTGTCAGCCATGGCCCGGGTAAACCCCCATCTTCTGTAACTCTGCCAGATGCCATGCTTGCTTTCTTTCAATTTCTCTAGCCACAGCTTCCCTCTCCTCCCTTAACTTACGCCGTCACTCCTTCGCCTCCGTTTCCCCCCAGTATGATAGCCGGGGTTTTAGACCTTGTCTCCTTCTCCTCTCTGCCTCCTTCACCTTCACCTGCTCCCATTTCCCCGTCCAGGGATCCTCCACCCAGATCCATTCCCAATCTCCTGGGATCTCTTCCCATTTCCCCTTTATATCCCCGACCGCCACCTCTATCTCCTCCCTCTTCTTTCCCGCCAAATCTTTCCCCGGTTTTGGTGACAGGGTTAACCCCTTCAAGGTTTGCAACAGGTTGCTGGTGTCCACTCCTACATCCTTTGGCCCTCGGCCTTCCGGTAAATCCCCCAACTAGTGTGCGTCCACCTGTTTATCCTCACGACGGGGTAGAGAAGGTGGGGGAGAGGTTTGGGTGTTTTGGGTCC
Organism: Pogona vitticeps; assembly: GCF_900067755.1. NCBI lineage: Eukaryota > Metazoa > Chordata > Lepidosauria > Squamata > Agamidae > Pogona > Pogona vitticeps. Next base: position 9,982 of record NW_018152372.1, read on the forward strand.
GCGACGGGAGCGATGGCACTCCTACATAAGCCTCCTGTTTGGGGGCCTCACATGCAGTCCATTAAGTATAATGTTTTGAATATTCTTGAGGATGTCTTGTTGTCCCATAATTGGGGACATTATCTGGATTTCTTTCCAGCAGTTAGTGACCACAATAGTTATTCATAATACGGAAGTAGCTTGGGGCAGAAGGTTGACAGTAGGAAGGCTTTTCTCAAGACTGTTTCTGGCTGCTTCACAGATTTAAATCAATCAGTAGTTTATAGTTTTGTATTGTTTTGTAGGAGCAGGTTTTATTGGCACAATAGAAGCAAGGTTCTTTCTGTTTCTCTCAGCCAAGCCTCAGATGAAGGGGTGGGGACTGTTCTGGCCAGATACAGGTCTAGTCACTTTCTCTGACAGATTACATCCAGGAATCTCCAAAAACATAATCTTAAATTTAGTCTGAAGAAATATTAAACTAGAGAAGTTAAAAACAAATAATCAACTACATCCAATGGGTAATATTACAAAACACAACATTATGAAATGTCACTTACTAGGGATGAGTATCAAAAACAATGTTATGTTACCCAAATGAGGTAGAAAGGATGAAGTCCAGGATGATAAGCCTTTAACCCTTCCTCCAAACCGTCCCATTCTTAGCCAGAAAGAGTATCTCTACTAACGAAATATTTCCACAAAAAATTTATTGCTTTTATATGTTTGAGATACTGTAGTTTAACTCTGATTTGCCTCTTGGCTAAGATCAAGTGTAATGTTGTATAGACTCTAAATTAGTTTCAGGAGCCTCCTGAAACCCGACCAATCTTGTTGCGATGAAGCCCCACCTCTGTATTTTAAGTATATAGAGAATTGCTCTGAGGATTAGGATCAAATGTTGTAATGATACAATTTGTTGATAACATCCTAGATCTCATATTTCACCTTTGAAGATGAATGGCTTTGAAAACATGCTGAACCAAACTGAGAAAACTAAAGCTGAATCCATTTCTGTTCTATTGTTTTGGCCCACTTTTTCTCTTTGTCTCTGATTTTAGGTATCTTGGTGAGGTTGATGCCACAATGACAATCATTGATGTTTCCATGCTTGCTGGTTTTGCCCCTGATAATGATGACCTTAAGAGGGTAGGTAATGCTGGATTCTAGAAATGGCTGCCAAAATTACACTTCATTGTTTTATCTTACAGATTAAATTTCATAGGTTAAAGCTAAATTATTGGCCTAAAACCGCTTGCTAGTTTCATTTAGAGTATACTCACAGAATCACTGGGATTTATATAATGTTGTCTTACCATTCAGAATTAATTCATCACTTGGACCGGTTCATTACCAGTCTTCATGTAAATGTTTACTCAAAGCTTAATAAGAATTTTGTTGAAAACTGTGATGTTTAAAATTCCTCTGACAAATACATCTAACATTATAAAATTTCTATCTGAAGCATATTCTGAGTAGGTACCTCCAAGTGGCTTTGAACTTTAATGCAGCTGAAATGTAAAGACAACTTTATTTTTTATTTCCTTTCAATTCTTTAGCTTTCTGAGGGAGTCAACAGATACATCTCCAAGTTTGAAGTTGACAACGTTATGACTGACAGAGGGAACCTCATCATTTATTTGGACAAGGTAAAAGGGTTATGGAGAGGTCCCATGTCCTTGCCCATGAGGATCGGTCATTCTGGGCTTTTTTTTATAATGAATTAGAACAGATGAGCCCAGTACTTGCATCCACAAATGGAAAGGGTGTGTTACTGGGTGTATTGGGATGTACTGGGTTGTCTTAGTATGGACTGTCCAGGCACATCTGGCATTGCTACCTGATATCTCATTCCAGCCTCGTGGCGCAGTGGTTAAACCGCTGTATTGCAGCTAAAACTGTGCTTACGACCTGGGGTTCAAATCCCAGGTAGCCTGCTCAAGTTTGACTCAGCCTTCTATCCTTCCGAGGTCGGTAAAATGAGTACGCAGCTCGCTGGGGGGGGGCAATGTGTAGCCTGCATAATTAAATTGTAAACCGCCCAGAGTGTGCTTGAAGCACTATGGGGCGGTATATAAACAGCACGCTTTGCTTTTTGCTTTCCCTTTCTCCTTTCTGAATCAGACAGATTGATTATCTGTGTCTGTGCAGATCCTGTTGGGAACCCTCCTAACCTGAGTAATAGCCTTTTTGTGATAACCTTGCCCACCCTCCTGGCAGCATATATAACCACGCTCAGCCCTAACCCCCCCAGTTTCTCTTTCTCCATCACCATTCCTTTCAATAAAACTTTGGTTTATTGATTACAGAGATTGATTCATGAATATCTTCAGTAACTAATCACACCTCAGAATTTCCCAAACTACATTCTATTACTCTCTCTGACTCTTACTCTTGCTGACTTTTCTCTACTACCCCTTGATTGACGCAGGCTCCGCCTCATATAGCATATCTCCCGGTTCCGCCTCTGAGCGACATTAATATGTATGAACCATTATTACATAACAAACATAAACCATTACATAACCATTACATAGACCTAGTAAATAGAGAACGTTACAGACCTCCCCCCCTTAAATATGTTTGTTGGGGAGGGGAAACAAGTTTTTCCTCCTAAACAAACAGGCACAGTTGCATAGCTTACATAACATTTAACAGTTCTAGGGGTAACATCATTCAATATAACAATTTTGTGAGGTAAACTTTGGTCACTATTTCCCTCCATTTCTTGAGGTAAAACCTCAGCCTCAGGATTCCCCCTTTTGGAACATTTGAGTGGTATATTTACTTCTGGGATGGCTTTCTCCTTTCTTCACTAAGATCTGCTCTGACCCTTTGCTTCTGCTTTCTCACAAGCGCTCTCTACTCTTAGAGCTTTGAGCCTTAAGCTAGCTTTCTGCTCCTCAGATCCTGAGGTAAAACACAAGAACTTCCTTTCAGAGTTGTTCCCTATCTCAGACCCCCTCCCCCAGATCTGGGTTCAGAAGCCCCCACCACTAAGCTTTTCCCAATAGCTCTAATGAGGAACCAACCTCTTTGCCACAGACCTATGTTTAAAGGTCCCCTTGACTCAAGAAAAATTCTTTTAAAACTCAGGCTTGACTGGAATTCTTGAGTCCAAACTCAGGCTTCACTGGATTCCTTCATATCCCACCGCTGGTAACCAAATGTGGCGTTCACCCTCGTGCCCTTTTGCATGACCTTCAAGCCTCAGAGCACACGAGGGCAAACACTCTTCTCTTTTCACTGCTGCCACAGGTGATCCCTAACCACCATTACCTCAGAAAGATTCAGGTTCACACTTGAAGTTCCTTTAAATAAAACTTTGGTTTATTGATTGCAGAGGTTGATTCATGAATATCTTCAGTAACTAATCACACCTCAGAATTTCCCAAACTACACATTCTATTACTCTCTCTGACTCTTACTCTTGCTGACTTTTCTCTACTCCCCCTTGATTGACTCAGGCTCCACCTCTTATAGCATCTCTCCTGGTTCTGCCTCTCAGCGACATTAATATGCATGAACCATTATTACATAACAAACATAAACCTGTGTCTATGCAGATCCTGTTGGGAACCCTCCCAAGCTGAGTAACAGCCTTTTGATGGTAACCTTGCCCACCCTCCTGGCAGCATATATAACCACGCTCAGCCCTAACCCCCCAGTTTCTCTTTCTCCACCACCAGAGTGGCAGCAATTTGGAAATCTTCTGTTGAGTATTCAATTTCTTCTTTATTTCCCTTTCCCCTTCCCATTTAATTTGTCGTATAAACTTTGTTCACTACGTATTCGCAAAGGCTTTCAAGGCGAGGATCTAATGTTTGTGGGTTTTTCGGGCTCTTTGGCTGTGTTCTGAAGGTTGTTCTTCCTAACGTTTCATCAGTCTCTGTGGCCGGCATCTTCAGAGGACAGGAGCACTCTATGCTCTGGTGCAGTTTGTTTGGGAGTTGAGTATTTATAG
>NW_018152372.1:15025-25577 GCF_900067755.1 Pogona vitticeps
CTTTTTCCATGGTGAATTGTATATTTGGGTGGATGCTGTTGAGATGGTTCAGAAATTCTTCCAATTTTTCTTTACTATGGTTCCAAATTGCAAAGGTGTCATCCACATATTAGAACCAGATTGTGGGTGTGAAGGGTGCCGAAGCCAGGGCCTGTGTGGGGCCTGTAAAAACTTCACTAAACTGGCTTTGAAGTTGAGGCTTCAACGCCTCCGTTCATTTCTCTGGGGAAAGTCTCTGTCTCCAACCCTAGAGGCTTCCATGGATCCACCACAGGTGGACTGGCAGCCCTCAGTCTCAGGCTTGCTGCCACCTCCTAAAGCCCAGAAGACTTCTAAAATGGCAGCCAAGCCCCAGGTGTCTTCCTCAGGCTCAAGATCGACAGCTACTGCATCAACACCAAAGCCTCCCTTGGTATCTGCCCTGAAGAAGAAAAAGAAGGTTCTGAAACTGGGTTGCTTGGCAGATAAATGTCTTCGACACTGGATACATCCCGGCAACAATCGGTATGCCTTAGCTTAGCATTGGGGGATGAAGATGGTCTGCCCCCGGTGCCAGAGGCCTCGCCATCCCCATGTATCAGCTACTCTCCTGACTGGGGAAACAGCACTGCGGAGGCAATACAATTGGCACAGGCTAGCCTGTGAACTCCTCTGGGCTCAATTGGAGGATGTTTCGCCGCCAGGATCAGTACTGATCGAGGTGCCTAGAAAGAGAACACACAAATCCTGGCACCTTGAGCCACCGTGCGAGCCTGAGCTCCCTCGGCATCAGTCAGTCTCTGGTCATGATTATGCATGTTATAGTAGGTGGCGCTACTTTGACCATCCAGCATACTTTGATTCTGACAACTTCAAGCCCAACCCACGTTCCTATCCAAAAGCCTACAGGTTCAACCCATACTATCGTCGTTGTTACTACAATCCCTATTCACCCTCACCGTCGCCTTCTGTCCCTCGACAGTGTTTTGAAGATTGAACTTCAGGTACTGAGGGTGATTTCTATCCTCTGCCGCCACAGCCCCATAAGAGGCATCTGCCTCTGGATTATGTTCCTGTGGTTGATGTTAAGCGAGCTTATCATCCAGTATCAGACCCTGAAAGTGTGCAGGCTGCTCCAGAGCGGCTTCAGTCTCCAGCCCAGTGCCCTTCTAGAGGAGATGTAGGTAGACTGATAGCCTGAGTAAATACCATCACCTACCATGCACCGCCCACTCAGGGAGATTATTCTCCGTCTATCGATCACAAACCGTTAGACTTTGATTCACTGGGCTCAGGTGGGGAGGAAGACTCCAGTGTTCCCATGCCTGGTTCTGATGTTGCGGAGAATCATCCTACCTCTCCATCTGAGGACTATATTTCTTACTCACAGCTTATTCTTCACGAAGGTGTTGGATCTGCCTGTGGAGCAACCTACAGCAAAGAAAGTGGACAAAGTATATGAGGATATAGCCTAGGACCAGACCCTGCCTCTTCGACTTGGTTTTATTCCATCGTTATCAGATCTTACGAGAGAGTCTTGGGCTAAACCTTCCTCATAGTATCAGATCCCCGGAAGGGTGGAGAACCTTTATAAAATCTATGGGGAGAATACGGACTTTCTTTTGAAGCATCCTCTCCCAAACTCCTTCATGGTGGATGCCACACAAAATAGAGCTAGGAATCGGTCAGCTTCAACACCAAACAACGAGGGGGCCACAAGCTGGATGTTATCGGATGACAGATGTATTCTTTGGCTTCCTTCATTCTGAGAGTAACAAACTACTCGGCCATCATAGGGGCCTACCATTGCTACCTATGTAATTCGGCACGACCCATTCTGGAGGTGGCACCTGAAGATGTCCATCATGAGGCTATGGGCCTGGCTTGCCAGGAATGTATTGTGGCCAGACACAATTTGGATGTGGCCTCTAAACAACTGGCTACAGCCGTTTCCCTGCATCACCATGCCTGGCTCAGCTTGGCGGGAATTTCGGAGGATGCAAGGGCAAGAACTGAGGACCTTCCATTTGACAGCATTGGCCTGTTTGATGAAAAAACAGATGAAATTCTTGATAACCTCTTAAAACTTAGAAAAACAGCCAAGTCTTATTCTAGCTAGCAGTACTGCCCCAGGGGCACCTTGTGCTGGCCCTATTCTTCAAGAACCTTCCAAAGACCACCAGAGACCTCAGGCCTCAGGCCTTTTGTCATCCTCACGGCAATTTGGCAGACAGTGCCCCTGTCAGCAGGCATGCCAACCGGACTGGAAGGCCAGGCAAACTCTTTGATGTATCTCCTTTACCAGGAGTAGTAGACCCCTCAGTCCTTCTCACCCCCTTCCTTCACTCATGGCGTGCGATCACTTTGGACTCCTGGGTCCTCTCTGTTGTAGCCAGGGGCTATGTCATTGAATTTTACACTCCCCCTCTCATGGGCCACCTTAAAACTACCGCCTCCTCTCCTCCTTGGAAGACTAAATACGAGCCCTTCTTCAGAAGGATGCCATTGTCTGTCTGCACCATCCTGATGTTTCAGTTGGGTAATTTTACGCCTCTCATGGGCCACCTTAAAACTACCGCCTCCTCTCCTCCTTGGAAGACTAAATACGAGCCCTTCTTCAGAAGGATGCCATTGTCTGTCTGCACCATCCTGATGTTTCAGTTCAGTTTTATTCCTGATATTTTACAATTCCAAAGAAGGATGGGGGACTTCGTCCCATCCTTGACCTCTGCAATTTGAACTTGTATATCACTCCCCGTCGGTTTTATATGGTCTCTTTGGATGCCAACATCCAGATGCTGAGGCAAGATGACTGGTTCACAGTTATAGATCTGAAGGACGCCTATTTCCATATGAGCATTCAATCAGATAACTGCCGGTTTCTTAGATTTTCAGTTGGGGGAGTGACATATAAATTCAAAGCCCTCCCCTTCGAGTTGTCGACTGCCCCACAGGTATTCACTTGTGTCTCCAGGGTATTATGGTCTTTCCTTACTTGGATGACTGGCTGCTGGTAGCACCGTCTGAGACCCAGGTCGAGCGAGATACAGTACTAACTTTATCTCTGCTATCGACCCTAGGTCTGAAGGTCAATTTGGAGAAGTTGACATAGTGTCCCACTCAGCAAGTTGCTTATATCAGAGCTGTTCTGGATGCTTTGTTGGGTTGAGCCTCACTACCTCTGGACAGAATTTCAAAGGTCTGGTCCATGCTACTCTCTTTGCAATGGGGAGCTTGGGTACCAGCCTTTCAAGTTCACCAGCTGCTTGGCCTCATGGCCTCTACCACTATCGTGGTACAGCATGCCCATTTGAAAATGACATCGCTCCAAGCATGGTACCTCTCCCTGTTCACTTTAGCACTTGATCCTCCAATCAAGCTTCTGCAGGTCATGATCAAACTGGCCACCCAGTTATCCTGGTTGGACCTACTACCCAATCTGACAGTAGAAAATTCCTTTGGACAGTCCCGCTATGTCATGGATAAGAATCTGTGGATTAAATCATGTAATGAAGATGGGATATGTAGTTGTGAACAATGTAAAATGGATTCCATATTGATTCTATGTAAGAATGATTTTGTATGGTGGGAATGTATTCCAGAGGGCTGTGGGAATGTTTTTCCTTTAGACCAGTAGAAGCCAATACAAGATAAGAAGACCAGACACCTGTTATGGTTGAGAAGACAATAGACGGAGAAAAACAACACCTGTTTCTCGTCAGAAGAGAAGGAGGGGACTACTTATATCACATCACGCCGTGATTGGATGACAGCGTAGGAGACCAAGAAGACAAGAGGAGCCAAGAAGATAGAAAAAGGAACTTTTGCCATGTGCAGTGTTCTATCTTGTTCCTATTTTTCCTTTTGGATGAAACCATAGATTTTTTTAGGTCTTTATGCCTGCTGCCCCATGCAGGGAAAGGACTGGGAAAGATGTAGGGAGTTAAGGAAGAGGAGAAAGGGGCTTTAAGCCTTTTGCCTACCCTAAGGAAGCTTTTAGAGATTTTTAGAGCTATTGTAACTGTAACAAGTCTTGAAAATGCTTAATTGCTATGCTTTTGCATCAAACTGACCTTAATCTGTAAATCTATATTTTTTCAAGAAAAAGATCAATTATAAAATCTTTTGGTCTCTTGAACAGTGAAGCCTGTCTTAGCTATTCCCTTGTAACTGTAACAAGCACTGAAAATGCTTAATTGCTATGCTTTTTCATCAAACTGACCTTATTCTGTAAATCTATATTTTCTCAAGAAAAAGATCAATTATAAAATCTTTTGGTAGCTATTCCCAGAGGGGGAAGCAAGGCCATATTAAGCTACTGAGTCCTATCTAATTGAGTCAGGCAGATCTTAGGACTACAAAGCTCACGTGTAACTTCCTGCTGAACTTTGTTAAGAGTCAGCAAGTATCCTTTTAGGGCAGACTTGTAAGAAGGAGTTTGTTGTACGCCCTGGCTGAGGTCACCAGGACTCAACCCAGCTGCATAGGGGTACTCAGACTTCTAGTTACTCTCTGTCCGACCGACCAAGTTCACCCTCACAGAAAGCTGGGTCATGACAGCTAACTACGGAACCATCCCGACAGCTTGGGGTGCACACCTGGAGTCCCTCACGATACACATTTTCTGGTCCTCGGCAGAACGCCTCCACATCAGTCATCTCAAGTTCCTGCCAATTACCAAGGCTTTTCGGGCATTCGAGTGTTTCCTAACTGGTCAAGGGGTCTAGGTTGCAACGAACAACATGACAGCAGTATTCTATATCAACAAGTGGGGGGGGGGACCCACTATCTCCCGCTGCTCTATCTAACCGTTGATCTCTAGGAGTGGTGTTTCATCCACCACATCTACCCAGTGGCTGTTCATGTGGCAGCCCAGGGGAATGCCCTTGCGGACCACCTCAGCTGGCTCCAGTCCTGTTCTCACCGATGGGCCCTAGACACCATCTTTAATCAGCTATGTCAACAGCAGGGCACCCCACAAGTGGATGTATTTGTGTAATGGGACAACAGGAAGTGCAGCCGCTACTGCTCCCGGGCAGGAGTGGGCCAACTCTCCCTAGGGGATGCCTTCATGATCAGCTGGTCCTCAGACCTCTTCTAAATGTTCCCTCTGATCCCTTCTCTACGGAGAACCATTATCAAGATCCGGCAGGACAACATGGCATTAGAATACATCCGCCTGGCATCAATTTCCCACCTGTTGACCCAGGACCACAGCAAGATCTTCCATCCAGACTTGGACTCTCTGCACCTGACAGTGTGGAGGCTTCCGTCTCTATAGCTGAACTTCAAGGAGGTGGAGCATTTATGTGCGTAAATGCTCCACCTCCTTGATATATGCCTATAAGTGGAAAGCTTTCTGCAAATTTGGATATCCCGCCACTTACCTGTAAGCCCGATATCCTCGACATGGTCCTCCAGTTCCTGTTTCACCCTGGTCTCTCCCACTCAACTCTAAAAGTGCATATGACCGCTACTGTGGCCCATCAGCCACTCTCTTCTCATGCAGCCCCTCTTTTTCAACACCCCACCTTGAAACAGTTTTTGTGGGAGCTGAAGAATATACGCACAGCCTATAGGCCTCTTACTTCGCAGTGGTCACTCCAGCTTGCCATGAATCAGTTCTTGAAGCCTCCATTTGAGCCCTTGGCCACAATGTTGGACTGTCTTTTGACCCTGAAGACTGCCTTTCTCCTCGCCATCATTTCGGCATGGCAGAGGAGAAATGGCAGTCCTAAGAATGGACCCTCACTTCCTCCAATTCCATCCTGACAGTGACTCTCTACCAAGACCTCTCCTTCCTTCCCAAGATATTGTCTTATTTTCATTTAAACCAGCCCATTGTGGTGCCCCCCCTTTTTTCCCAGCACCTACCTCACCTCTAGAGTGAGCATTTCATTCCTTGGATGTTACATAGTCTCTCTCCTCTTATGTTGCTCGCACCTCACCTTTCTGCACCTGAAAGAGGCTCTTTGTAGCCTTCCAAGGCACTTCTAAGAGTGCACTGGTAAGCTCCCAGACCATCTCCAGATGGATCGTTTCCACCACATATGAGCTGGCTAAGGTACCACTACCAGACAGTTAAAGCCCACTCGATGAGAGCCATGTCCTCTTCGATGGCATTTCTCAGAGGAGTGGACCTCACTGACATCGGTAAAGCTCCCATCTAGGCCATCGTCTTTTGCATCCCACTACCGGCTTGATGGTCATGCCAAGGCTGAGGCTGCAGTGGGTCATGCTGTCCTGGCTTCTGTGCTCTCACGACATCCCTCCTCTGGATAAGTCAGTTTGCTAGTCACCCATTAGTGTGCATTCACAGAGACCACGAAGAAGAAAAAGTTCCTGTAATTCTGGTTCTGTGAGTGGTCATCTGTGAAGTCACACGCCGCGCCCTTCCTCCCAGCTGTCCGTCACATGAGCCTTTTGCATGCTGTGCAGCGGCAGACAGTTCTAGGGAACTGAGGCACTCGGTGCCAGGGGTGGGTTAAGGGCACCATGTGGGAGGTCCCGGCACCATGTGCTCAAGATCTGGAAAGTTCCAAGGCTGCTCTGTGCAGGCACAGATTAACCCATTAGTGTAAATTCACAGATGACCACTCAAAGAACCAGAGGTACAGGTAAGTAACCTCTTTTTTTTTTAATCACCTATGCTCTTAATGCACTGTTGAGTTATAGGTTCACTAACAAAAAATTAGATCTGGATTATAGGCTCTCTGGCACCAGCAACTTTTAAATGAACTGGGTAGTTCAGGATCATATATAAGGCACATTAAACAGGGACCTAATCCATTTTGTAACAGCGTTGCCATTTTTATCATCATGTTCATAGCCCTAAATGTTGCTATGGCTATTAAAATCTCCAACTAGAAAGTGAGTGTTGTGGTTTTCCACATTAGATGGCTTCTTAAAGCAGAATGGAATATTTGGTGGTTTACAAATTGTCATTACTACACATGCAGCCAGTTTGGCCATCAAAATTCCTATGTTGTCTTCTTCAGTATAGTCCGCTGAGAGGACTATACCACTTGGTCTTACAAAAATGACACTTCCATATTGTTTGTGGGACCTCTCAGCAACTGGACACAGCCCAGGAACCTTTGGTTAATGATGATAATGTTTCTTGCACACAAAGGATGTCCCATTTCCATTCACAGTAAAGTGAAGCCAAGTGTTCCTCTTTAGATGAAGAGACACCCTTGATATTAATAGAAATTTTTACCATTTGTCATCCTAGAAAGGACTTTTGAGACGTTCTGCTCATCAGCAAGTTTACAGTGTAACGCTTCTGGACAGGAGAGATTAGCTGGCTGCATGCTGTTGCCCAGGCGACCCCCGAGTGTACTTGCCATGCTTTCCACTCTTGGGGGAGGCTCTTTTCTATGCCCCCCCATCTCTACTGGAGTTCTTGGTGGTCAAAGACTTATTTTCTCTTTTTTTCTTCACAGGTCTCTCACAGGGAGGATGAATGCCTACAATTTAAAGCTTACAAGTATATTGACGTTGATCTCCTACAGCCGGCATCGGTCAAAGTGTACAGCAATTATAATCTCGGTAATGACTCTTGTGAACTCAGCATTGTAGAGGCTACTCAAAGACCAAGACACTAGTTAGGGCATTTAAGAAATTTACTAAGCTTCCCCTTTTGCCTCCTTTTATGAGGGCAGAGCTCATGAGGGAAAACCCTGAACATATTTAAAAAGCAATGACAAAGGATGAGGGACCAACTCTGCTCCAGTTTCCAGACAGCCTTCATGTTCTAGGCTGTTTGCCCTCACCCAATCAATCGATCAATCGATTGATTGATTGATTGATTGATTGATTAATTGATTGATTAGTCTGCTATTCGATTTATACCCTGACCCTCCCTCTAGACAGAGTCTGCTCAGGGCGGCTTACAAAGAAGAATAAAACATTTTAAAATACAATCAAGTAAAAATCATCAATATATATAAATCAATGACATAATTATATCAACAAATTAGATCAAGATGGAAAAAAAACTAAAGAAAAAAAGAGAATCAAGTGTTGACTGGAGGACCTGATTCCTAGGTTCCCTGATTGTTTAGCATAGGGTTTGTGTGCACTGGAGACAGAAATGGTATTCATATGTGGGTTGTTGTCCTGGTTTATTTTTGCTGCTGCATCGAAAGTGAATTTTTTTTGTTTACAAATAAATACATTTTGCTGCTGCTTGTTGAGCTGGATATATGAGACCAAGGCATTTTGTTGTTTCCAATGGCAGCTCCCCAATGTTGATGTTGCTTGCTTAGATTAGTGCTCTCCTCATACCCTTTGCATGACTATAGGGCCAAGGAGGGTCAGCCAATGACCAAATGGCCCAGTCTGGCCTGCAAAGCCATTTCACCCAGCCCACAGTGTCGACCAAAGGCAGACACTTAAACAGTAAGGCAAAAATAAAAGAAGAATGAAAAAATAAAGAAGACAAAAATGTTGTGGTATTTTAAAGACTGATTGCTATATTTTAATATGAGCTTTTATGGAGAAGTTCACATCTTCAGGGGTTTGAAGACATCTACTTGTCCACAAAAGCTCACATTAACATAAAGTAGTTAGTCTTTAAGGTGTCATAACATTTTTGTCTTCTGTATTTTTAAATGGGGGGGGGTGACCTACACGCAAGCACAGACTAACATCTCTTCTAAAACTTAAGCAATACTTTTCTCAAGAATGCTGGTTTAGAATTTACAGATCTTTAACTGTTTTAAAAATGTTTTTAAACTTGTTTCTTTTAAATCTTAATATGTATTTAATTGTTTTTTAATGGAATATTTATAACATATTTTTAAATTTTTTTTAATTTGATATGATTGGCCTTTGGTCCTCTATGGGGAAAAAGCTGGCATATAAGTAAAATAAAATAAAATAGTGAAAACATTTGCCTGCAACAATACTTTTCAGATGAAACCATGATATTGTATATTTCCCATGCAACATCTGGATTTTATATACAAAGAGTAGGAATCATGTAGATAAAAGGCTATTTTCGAAGCTACCAGCCTCTACTAGACCCCACAAAAGAAATATTCTGGAAAATATATGCAAGATTCCTCAGAAGTGGCAATTCACCATTTCAACAACTTGCATGTTCCCTGTGTTTTAAATGTCATTATTTTTAAATTTAAGAATCCACCAACCTCTGGTCTTTCCCAAGTGTTGGGAAGTTTCTGGCAGCCCTCAGTAAGTCCTGGAGCTGGAGACAGCACTAAGATGATGATGATTGTTCACTGGACTCTGCCCACCTCTGTTATCTGTAATGCTTGGCCATGCTTGAGCTGCATAACTGTAAAACCTCTAATGCCAGAGGACCTTGTGCTTTTTAGGGATCTTTGTTTGTAGATCCATTTGTGCTTCAAAATAACATTTTTCAGCCCTCAGACCATTCCTTGGTGAATGAATGAACCCCGTGGAAAAGAGAAAGTGGCCATCCCTAAGGCAAATGGCCATGGGATACCACTCTCCCCTTGAAACTCTGCTTAAAGACCCTTGTTCGGCCAGCTGGCTTCCTTTTGGTTACACAAAGTCAGCTGGATGTCTTTCTAATGCTGTCACTGGGAGAAATGGTCCATCTGCATAACTTTGCATCCTTTCAAGGATTTTCCTTTCGAGATTTTCTACCAAAGTAAAAGCATGTTGAAAGGTGTGTAGTACGCATCCTTCAGTCTCGAGAGACTATGGTAACGTGCTCTGTATGGAGGTCTTGGAACAACGCCTAGTGTGGCTGAGAAGGCCAATTCAAGACTGATCATTCCTTCCACACTGAAGACAAATACAATCTGTCCCCTGTCCAGCTCCCTGGTTTTGCTGGTTTCGGGACTGCCTCTTTGCCTCAGCCTGCTGGACAAGGGTCTCTTCAAATTGTGAGAGGCCTTGATGCTGAACACTCAAGGTTTCCCATCTGTTGAGGTCCGTTCCTAAGGCCTTCAGATCCTGCTTGCAAATATCCTTGTATCGCAGCTGTGGGCTCCCTCTGGGGTGATTTCCCTGCACTAATTCTCCATACAGGAGATCTTTTGGAAGCCGACCGTCAGCCATTCTCACAACATTGCCAAGCCAACGTAGACATTGCTGTTTCAGTAATGTATACATGCTGAAAATTCCAGCTCGTTCTAGGACTACTCTGTTTGGAACTTTGACCTGCCAGCTGATAGCAAAAATGAGTCAGAGACAACGCATATGGAAGGTGTTCAGCTTCCTCTCCTGTCATGCACAGAGGGTCCAGGACTCGCTGCAGTACAGGAGTGTGCTCAGGACACGGGTTCTATTGACCTGGATTTTAGTGTATGCCGTCAGCTTTAGCAAAAATGAGTCAGAGACAACGCATATGGAAGGTGTTCAGCTTCCTCTCCTGTCATGCACAGAGGGTCCAGGACTCGCTGCAGTACAGGAGTGTGCTCAGGACACGGGTTCTATTGACCTGGATTTTAGTGTATGCCGTCAGCTTCCTATTAAGCCATACTCTCTTTGTGAGTCTAGAGAACATGGTAGCTGCTTTGCCAATATGTTTACCCAGCTCGACATCTAGGGAGAGAGTATCAGAGATTGTTGAGCCAAG
>NW_018152373.1:0-22613 GCF_900067755.1 Pogona vitticeps
ATAGCGCTTAAAGCACTCTTTGGGTGGTTGAGAATTTAATGATGAAGCCTAAACATTGCCACCTCACAACAACTCAGCAGCTGAGCTGGGCACTCAATTTACCATCCTCGGAAGGACAGAAGGTTGAGTCAACCTCCAATTGACTTCCTGAGGCTATCAGGATCCAAAACAGGCTGTGAGCACTCCTGCAGTTTAACCACTGTGCCGCTGATGTTAAATTTTATCAAACACACACACACATACCGCTTTTTAAGTTCCAAATGTATCCTGCCCTGTGCATGAGAGGTGGGCTTTTCTGTTCCGAAGGCCTTCACAGCACTCATGCAACTTCCAAATTGCAAAGTTTCACAAGAGGACACAAGCGCGTTTTCAGTTGTTTCAAAAATAAATAAATAAATCTCCATTTCTGTGAGAAACGTTTTGGAGCCGGCGGTCACAGGAGTGGCTGGCCAGGGTCCAGGGGTGTGTGTAGCCCCCAGCGTTTGGGACACTGCCTACCCATGGGATAAGGAATACGGGGGTCCTTACCAATCAAGATACAGTCATTCTCCTGCTTGATTTTTCTGAGAAGCACCTCCTGCCCAGACTCTGATCCAGCCTGTCCTGCTTCTGGGAACAGGACCGATTCTTCATTGACCCTCCTGCCCATCTTTTAAAAACAAAAGCCAAGAGGGGCAAGAATTAAACCGAGGATCACCTGCTATTTCCACCCACTCTCTTTGACGCCCTTCCCTCCATCCCCCAAGACTTTGCTGATGTCTAGGCCATTGTATCCCAAGGCCCACACTCACCGGGACCTCCCACCTCCCAGGGCCTTGCGACTGTAACAGGACTGTCTGAAAGGCTTTGCTGTTGATTTTCTTCTCATGGCTTCTCAACAAACGTGAACTTCTGTCCTTCCTCTTCTCTGGGTCATTAAATTTCGGGCTGAGAGAAACCTCGCCACCACATTGGGCCTCTCTGAACAACCGCCTCGAGGATTCCGCCTCCATAGGAATTTCTGGCTGGTGCTGCTCTTCCATGGCTGCCTTTCCATCGTCTGCTGGAAGACGAAAGGGAGACGGTCACGTTCTGAGAGCAAGAAACACCTCTAGCTGGTCTTTTTTACCAGAATCATAATGGTTAAAAAATTGAAATAAATAAATAAACAAGGAATACCAGCTAAGATAGGAAGGGAGTCATGTATCCAGGAAACAATATTCTCTCTCTAGGGCAGAGGTCCCCAACTCTTGTTCCGCAGCCTGAACTGGACTGGGCCGCCAAGACAGACCTCCCGCCCCACCCCCGCACGCTCTCACCCCTGCACAGGCCGTTTGCACATGCGCACAAGCGCGCCTGTTCGCACATGCACACGAGCACGGGGTGCCTCACTTTCCCCAGCCGGTCCGCGGACCAAAAAAAGGTTGGGGACTGCTGCTCCAGGGTGTCAGCATACTGACTCTCGACCACTCCACACCCCCAAAATATTCAAACTTGTTTTGAAAATCAACTGCACACTGCTTTTTCAGTTAAAAACATGCCCCGCCCAGTGTACTGTAGAGGTGGGCCATGATTTCCTGTTCTGAAGCCGTATCGAGCAATCAAAAAACTCTCGCTCCTGAAAAGTTCAACAAGAAGAAACAGACATTTTGGCTTTGTTTCTTTCTTTCTTTTTTCATTGGGTAAGAAAAACAAAGTGTGACGCTAATCGACCGCCCCATTGTGCTTAAAGCACTCTCTGGGCAGTGTACAATTTAATTATTCAGGCTACACACTGTCAGCCACCACCACCACCCCCTTCAACTTACCAACCTCAGAAGGATGGAAGTCTGAGTCCATCTCAAGAAAGCTACCGGAGCTCAGGGCTGAACTCAGACTGTGAGCAGAGTCTCGACTGCAATGTTTACCACTGCGCTACAAGGCTCTTCCCATGAGGGTCACAGGAGTAGCTGGCTAGGGTCCTCTCTCTCTGTGTGTGTGTGTGTGTGTGTGTGGGCCCCAGCCTTTGGGACATCGCCTACCCATGAGCTAAGGAATACGGGGGTCCTTACCAATCAAGATACAGTCATCCTCCTGCTTGATTTTCTTCAAAAGTGGCTCCTGCCCAGACTCCAATCTCGCCTGCTCTACTTCTGGGAACTGGACCGACTCATCATTGACACTCCTGCCCATCTAAAAAAAAAAGAAAAAAAAAGCCAAGAGTGGCTAGAATTAAACTGAGGATCATTTGCTAGTTCCAATCACTATCTTTAATGCCATTCCTTCCATGTCTCAGAATATTTTATCCGCCTAGACATTCCTCCTGGCAAATAAGGCTATAAAGAGATGGGCCGATCCACTTGTATCCAAGACATGGGGACCCCTGGCTTCTTCCTGGACTCCCTCTGGGTCCCAAGGCAGGTAGGAGAACCACAGGTAGGGCAATCCCTTTCTTATACGTAAAGCTGGTGCCTCCTTAACTACCCCAAAGATTGTACACCTCTGGAATGCCCAGGCCTGGAAATGGTAACAGCAACATCAGCTAAGAATAGGTCCTATTCTGTGAGGCCCTTGGTGCATGACACGGGGCATCGAAGGGTCGGATGGGAAGGGCATCTCTAGCGGTTGCATTCTGGCACCATCACAAACACTCAGCTTTGCCCATGATTAGCAGCCAAAAGGGAGGGGCAAAAAGACCTCTGCCACTGAATTTCAAGGGTGGCAGTTCTAAAGCAGTCCCGGTGGCTTCTAAAAGCTTCAGGGTGGGTCTCCTCAAGTGAGAGAGAGAAAACGTGCACTATCACAAAGCCCGTCCTCACCGGGGGCTCCCATCTCCTGGGATCTTGCGTCTGCATCAGGACGGTTTGGAAGGCTTTGCCTTTCCCTCTCTTCTCATACGTTCTCAAAGAATTTGAGCCTTTGTCCGTCCTTTTCTCTGGGTCATGAATTGGTTGACTCTGAGAAATCTCGCCACCACGCTGGGCCTCTCTGCACAACTGCCTAGACGATTCCACCTGCACAGAAATTTCTGGCTGGGGCTGCTCTTCCACGGCTGCCTTCCCGTCTTCCCCTGGAAAAAGAAGACGGTCACATTCTGAGAGCAAGAAAGTACCTCTTTCAATTCCTTCTACCAGAACCATAATAGTAAATAAATAAACAAGGAATAGCAGCTAAACTGGACGTAGACATCATACATCCGGTAAACTGTACGCATTTCCCTAGGGTCTCACCAACATCCTGACCATCCAGCACACTGCCCCCTTCCCAGCAGTAATGAAATTCCCACACCGCAAAAGTTTCAGAACAGGATAAAAGTGCTTTTTTTTTCCTTTTTGGCATGAAAAAGCAAAGTGTAGCGCTTGAAGCACTCTATGGGTTATTTGCAGCTTAACTACGCAGAGGACACATTCCCCCCGTCCCCATGGCCTCAAGCCAGCCACCTGAGCCCAGGATTGAACACAGGTTGGAATCAAAGTCTCAACTGCAGTTTTCACCACTGCACCCACGAGGCTCCTCCCACAAGGGTGGGCGGATTTGTGTAACCCCTAAGCTTCTGGACATTTCCTGCCCTTGCGCTAAGAAATACGAGGTTCTTACCAATCAACACGCAGTGGTTGTCCTGCGTGATTTCTTTGAAAAGCAGCTCCTGCCCTCGAACACAGGTTGTAATCAAAGTCTCAACTGCAGTTTTCACCACTGCACCCACGAGGCTCCTCCCACAAGGGTGGGCGGATTTGTGTAACCCCTAAGCTTCTGGACATTTCCTGCCCTTGCGCTAAGAAATACGAGGTTCTTACCAATCAACACGCAGTGGTTGTCCTGCGTGATTTCTTTGAAAAGCAGCTCCTGCCCAGGCACTGATCTAGTCTTCTCCGCTTCTGGGAACTTGGCCGATCTCTTCTCAAATGTTCTGCACATCTAAAATAAAGCCAGGAGTGGTAAATTTAAATTAAACCGAGTATCAGCTGCCACTTCCATTCCCTCTCTTTGATGCTATTCCCTCCATGCCTCAAAACATTTCTTCGGCCTAGATATTCCTGCAGGTCCAGAAGGAAAAACACAAGGGTTTCCACAATGGATGTTCTAATTCACCGATGCCTCATTGACCACCCTTCCTTGCCTGCCTTTCAAAAATGAAAAAAGACACAGTGGAGTAAAACAGGTGTATCATAAACTAGTCAACAAACATAATTAGCACACATCACAATGTGCTGGTTCCCAGCCTTTAACTCTAGAGATATTTTGGACATCATCTCCCAGATGTCCGAGATATTTTGGACATCATCTCCCAGATGCCCTGGCCAGAATGGCCAATGGTGAAGGATTCTGGGAACTGAAGCCCACAAGAATAGGAAAGCCCAAGGTTGAAAATCACTGATACAGTGAGTAGCAGGCACGAGGCATATTTATTTATCTGTGGGGTGTGTGTTTTTTTGTAGACCGCAAATCCAAGAATTACGAGGCATATTTATTTGTCTGTGGGGTGTTTTTTTTTTGTAGACCGCAAATCCAAGAATTATTATAGCTTCTCTTTTTATTTATATTTTCCCACTATATTAAGTTGGGTTGTGACAATCCACTTGCAGAAAACGTGGACTCAGACACATGGGGGCCCTGGCTTCTTCCTAGACTCTCTAGGAAGGTCCCAAGGTAGGTAGGAGAACCAGTGGTTCGGCAACCCTGTTCTTGTAAAGTTGGTGCCTCCTTAACTACCGCAAATATTGTACACCATGCCCAGGCCTGGAGATGGCAGCAGCTGCAGCTAAGAATATGTCCTATCTTGTGAGGTCCTTGTACAATATTAAATTGTACAATACAGTTTATGTGTTTCTATGGGAGGGACTAGAATGCGATGTTTACCTAGTGAAGCATTCTGACCAATCAGAATGCATCTCCTAGAATGTGATGCTTACCTAGTGAAACATTCTGACCAATCAGAATGTTTCTCATGCCAGCCCAACGGATATATAAAGCCATTGTCACTTAGCAGTCTCTCAGCTGGGGCTGAAAGCGCTGACAGAGTTTGCTAGGACCAGGCAGGGAAAATATGTGGTCGAATACGACATGCGTTAGATATGTTATAGGACATGAGATTTAGTTTATTAGAGCAACTATGTATGTCGAGTTTTAAGAACGATATACAAACATAATTAAGTAGCAATTTATATAAAAAGTACCAATATCTGAAAGCACTGAGAGTGTATTCTATTCTACATGGGTTTTGAACAGTAGAGTGGTCCGAGCTGACTAGATAGGCCGGATATAAATAAAATAAATAATAATAAAAATAATAATATTGTGATGTTTTTAAAGACGACCAAGCAATGATTTTATTTATTTTCAGCTGCGGGCACAAAGACACACAAGGGAAAATGCAATTTTTACTCTCTCCTCTTTTCCTCATAACACTTGAAACTGCTGTGTGCAGACTGTCAGTTACATTATATATATATTTTTATTGTAACAAAAAGGTCATGGGGCCCAGATTACAGTGGCTTAGATTAATAGGAAGTCCATAGAGACTTTTAGTCCACAGAAGCCTTATAACCCAGAACAAATTCTGAGGTAAAACTAAAGGGCCTTAATCAGGAAGGCAAAACTGAACTAAATTATTTTTAAGAGTCAGTCTGAGTCAAACCAGAGTTACTGAGATTAAATATTTGCTGAGGTGAAAGAGTAACCAAAAGAAGAGTAACTAAAGTACAATTTTGTACAATTTTTTTCTTGCCCTGTGAACAGAAGTACTTGTGGCCAGTTTATATAAGGAAAGTAAAATACATTTTTATTTCCTTATATAAAAGGAATTCAGTAGTAAACTTCCAGAATTAACAAAGATGAATTATAGACAGTGGGTTGACATACTGAAGACTGATTTACAAGCTAGAGAAATTAGTAACTGTACAGACAAAGAAACTCCTCCTAATGATGAGTTAAGAAAGATATGTGAACAAAATTATAGAATTGCAAAGTCTATAATATACTGTACCACAGTCTCACAGATATTCAATTAAGTTTTGTGAAGAATTCACAGACAAAGAAATTATTGATAATTTATATGAATTTTATGGTGTTTCTAGTCACACATCTATAATGAATCTTACGAGACAATTTGGCAAGTTACGTTTAAATAATAATAACTGAACAACACATAGACAGTTTACAGACAGCAGGTTTTGCAATTACATGTGATTTAGTAAAAAAAAGGGACTTTTTCTGTCATCACTTGGAGAATATTTTGAGGCATTTGTGTCTTTAAATGTTGTTCAAAAGTCAGATTTTCAAGAAGCTGTGAGGAACTTGAGAGAATAATGTAAAGATCAAGAGAAATCAGAGAAACATTAATCTAGTTATCTCAGATGCAATAGTTACAAGATAGACAACAAAGTAACCCTCAAAACTGTTTCAGTTGCAGCTGTATTTTTCTGTGTAAAAGATGATACTTTTCCTAAAATTATTGGAGGAAAAATTGAGGGTCATCTTTTACACAAGTAAGCTGAGGAGAAAACCATGTGGTAGCAAAACTGCCTACCCTATGCTCATCAGTGGAGTCTGGAGCCACCTTTGTGCCAGGACCCACCCCATCCATTTCTGCTTCTGTTTCACAGATCTGAAGCAGCCGGTGCTGTTCCTCCTCACCTGCAAGCAGATCCGAGGTGGAGTGTGCATGCACACCGTGGGGCTTAGGAAATGGAGGGGTAAAGCAGCAATGAAAGGGCTGCAGCACTATTAAGAATGCTTCTCAGCACATCAGCACCAAGAAATATGCAGGTAGAACATCTAGATGTAAAAACAGCATTTCTGCATGGAGAAATACAAGGACTTCATATGCAACAACCACCAGACTCTGTCAACCAGAAACATCCAGAATTTGTTTGCAAGTTAAGGAAAAGGACTGTATGGATTTTTTTTTAAAAAGCAGCGAGAGCATGAAATAAAAACAAAATTAAAAAAATAAGTAAATAATAATAAATGAAAGACTAAAGAAGATGCCGATTCAAGAAAGGATTTTAACAAGGTGATGATAACACCTTGGGTCTTTTAGGCAGAAAAGTGGGTTAAAAATAATTTCAAAATTATTTCAAATATTTTAAAAAATATTTTCAGTCAATGTATCTTAGTAGCAGAAGAAACTGACATTCTGCATATATCTTTTAGTTTGTTGATGATCTTTTTAGTTGCTACAAATAATGAACAGGAATATAAAGAAATAGTAGAAATATCTCGTTCAGAAGTATAGATTAAGGAATTGGTTAATGTAAAATATTATTTAGGTAAATAAACAGAAAAAGATATAAATGGTTCATATTTGTTAAGTCAAAAAGCAAAGATAAATGAATTAACAACTAAACAACAACTTAGGTCTTAAAGATGAATGTGATGTTGAAATACCAATACAAACTGATTGTCTTGAAGATAAATTGGAAAGAAAAGATGCATCAGACAATAGTAAATGTAACACAGAAAGTAATGTCAAAGAATACTAAGTATAAAGCTCCAATGGATAAGTTACAATACAGTGGTGCCCCGCATAGCGACGATAATCCGTTCCGGATAAATCGTCACTATCCGGATTCGTCGCTATGCGGGGGGGGGGAACCCATAGGAACGCATTAAACAGAGTTTAATGCGTTCCTATTGGGGAAAAACTCACCGCTATGCGGGAATCCTCCATCCGGCCGCCATTTTCACTGCCCGGTAAGCGAGGGCAGGGTGCGAAAATGCTGCAGGCGGCCATTTTCTGCACCCGGTGGCCATTTTGGAACCACCGATCAGCTGTTTTCTAAACATCGCAATGCGGAGATCGGTAAGCGAAACGCTTACCAATCATCGCAATGCGATGTTTTGCCACCTAAAACATCGCAATATGATCGCATTAGTGATCACAAAAAACGTTAAGCGACGCACCATTGTATCTTACTACACAACCAGGCCAGATATAGCTACTGCTGTTAGTTTTTTAAGAAGAAAAGTAACAAACACAAATACATGCAAGGAAGAATACAATTTCTACTTAATGTGTGTGTGCACTTTTCTCATAAAGCTTGAAACTGCTGTGAGCAAACTATGTCAGGTAGGACACCTCTATTATTTTTATAACCCAGGTCAATAAGAACCTTGGGACATGACAGGGGGCATCCAATGTTTGGATGGTAAGGCATTCTCTGGGGATTCCATTCTGCACCACAGAGAACTACCAATCCTACCCATGCTTAGTAGTCAAAAGAGAGGGGCTAAAATGACCTCTGCCAATGAATTTCAGTAGTGACAGCCCCAGTGGCTTCTAAGAGGTCCAACGAGGGTCTCCTGAAGCAAGCAGAGAAAATCCTCATTTATCTCAAGGTCAACACTCACCGGGGGCTCCCATCTCTCAAGATCTTGCGGCTGCATCAGGATGGTTTGGAAGCCTTTGTTTTTAACTGTGTTATCATATGTTCTCAAAGAATTTGAGCCTTTGTCCATCTTCTTCTCTGGGTCACGCACCTCCATAGAAACTTCGGGCTGGTGATGCTGTTCCACGGCTGCCTTCCCATCTCCTGCTGGAAGGTGAAAGGGAGATTGTCACATGCAAAGAGCAAGAAACACCTCTATCACTTCCTTCTGACAGAACTATAATGGTAAACAAACAAACAAGGAATACCAGCTAAGCAAGGAGTGAGCATCATGTATCCAGTAGACCGCATGCGCTCCCCAGGGGACCAGAGGCGCCTGCTCAAGCATCCTGATCTTCCACCATAATATCAACTTGCAAAGTTTAGCGACCAAGATTTTGCGATCGCTTTGCGATGTTCCCTATGGGGTATTTTCGCTTTGCGATGATCAGTTCCCGAAGCAGGGAACTGATCATCGCAAAGCGACCATTTTTGCACAACTGATCGGCAGTTTCAAAATGGTCGCCAGGGAAAAAACATGGCCGCCTGCTGTTTTCTGGGATGGATTCCTCGCTTAAGAGGCACCAGAAATGGCCGCGCTATGGAGGATCTTCGCTGAACTGTGAGTTTTAAGCCCACAGAAACGCATTAATCGTGTTTTAATGCATTTCTATAGGCTTTTTAATTTCGCATTGTGATGTTTTTGTTCAACAGCGATTTCGCTGGAACGAATTAATGTCGCAATGCGAGGCACCACCATACTGCTTTTTAGGTTCAAGACATCCTCTACCCAGTACACAACGGGTGGGTAATGCTGTCCTGTTCTGAAGCCCTACCTAGCTCTCATGAAACTCCCACACAACAGAGTTTAACAGTTTTTGGTGTTTCCCCCCCTTCTTTTAGTGTTAAGTATGGTAAGAAAAAACAAAGTGTGAGGCTTATATACCTCCCCATAGTGCTTAAAGAACTCTCTGGGTTATTTACAACTTAAATATGCAGAGCACACATCAAACCCACCCACCCACCACCCACCCAGTGAGCTCTGTACTGAATTTTCTGACCTCAAAAGGATAGAAGGCTGAGTCAACCTCAGAGCAGCTACATGACCCCAGGGTCAGGCTCACGTTATGAGCAAAGTCTTGACAGCACAGCTTCAGCACCATGAGGCTCCTCCCATAGAGGTAGGTGGACGGGTATAGTCCTCACACTTCTGGACATTCCCTGCCCTTGAGCTAAGGAATATAGGGGTCCTTACCAATCAAAGCATAGTGGCCATCCTCCTGGATTTCTTTGAAAACCAGATCCTGCCCAGACTCCGATCCAGCTTGTTCTGCTTCTGGGAACTGCTCAAAAAGAGGAGTAGCAAGAATTTGACTGAGGATCACACTCTACGTCTGTACATTACCTTTGATGTCATGGACCTTTCTAGCGTCTAGTCATTCTTCCAGGACCAAAAGAAAAATACTAAGATTTCTATAAGAGAATTTCTAATTCACTGATGCCCCATTCATCAACCTTCTCCACCTACCTTTCAGCAATGTAATCAAGCAAACTGGGGTAGAATAGGTACTGTATATCATAAGCTAGTTCACAAAAGGAGTATATAATTGAAACACATTACAATGTACTGGTTCCCAGCCTTTAATTCTCCAGATATTTTGGACATCATCTCCCAGATGTCCCAGCTGGCATGGCCAATGGTGAAGGATTTTGGGAGTGGAAGTGCACAACACTAGGAAAGCCCAAGGTTGAAAATCACTGATACAGTGACCAGCAGGCACAAGGCAGGTGCATTTGTTTTGTAAATTCCAAGTTCCACAACTCTCATTATAGCCTTTCTTTTTTTACTTATACAGTGGTGCCTTGCTTAGCGATTGCCTCGTTTAACAATGTAATCGCTTAACGATTAGTTTTCCGGAGCGATCTTGCGCTCCGTTTAGCGATGTTTCCTATGGGCACATTTCGCATAGCAATGTTTGGGACCTTGCTTCGCTTAGCAATGACAGTTTAGGTCCCCCTGTTTCGCTTAACGATGGTTTTGACAGCCCCATGTTCGCTGTTTTTTAAAGGTTTTTAAATGTTTAAAAAGGGTTTAGAATGCTTGAAATCGTTAGCGCACTTAATAAACCCTTTGTTAAACTAATTTGGCTTCGCTCTGACTCTTTTTGAATTTTTTGTAATTCCCCCCCCCCACTGAAATGCATTGAATAGGTTTCAATGCATTTCAATTGGGGAACCGCATTTCGCTTAGTGATTTTTCCTATGGCGATTTTCGCTTAAGGATGGCAATCCGTTCCCATTGGAACGGATTATCCGGTTTTCAATGCATCTCTATGGGAAAACGTGTTTCGCTTAGCGATGCTTTCCCATAGCGATGTTTTTTTTGGCACCAATTAAAATCGTTAAGCGAGGCACCACTGTATTTTTCTTTTAAGTTAAGTTGGAGGGCTGTGGATAAGAAGACACCACGAGGACTCACGCCAAGCAGATCTTGTAAAGGTCATCCATGGCTCATCTATGGCAAAGAAGGCGGGTGTAGGTGATGGGGCCAACTCACTTGCAGAACACGGGGACTCAGACACATGGGGGCCCTGGCTTCCTCCTAGACTCGTTTTGGGTAGAATCATCAGTGCTCAGACAACCTGTTCTTGTAAGGTTGGTGGCTCCTTAGTTACACACAAAAGACCAATGGAATCCCCAAACCTGAAAATGGCAACAGCAACGTCTATCTTCTGAGGCCCTTACAATGTGACATGAGGCTTCGAACTGTCTTATGGAGAAGGCATCTTTGCATTCTGGCACCACAGAGAACTCCCAACTCCACCCATGCTTAGCAATCAAAAGAGAATTGCAAAAATGACTTCTGCAATGGAATTTCAGTGGTGGCAACCCTAAAGCAGTCCTGGTGGCTTCTAAGAGGTCCTCTGTGGATCTCCTGACGTGGGACAGAGAAAAAGCTCACTAGCACAAAGCCCATACTCACTGAGGTCTCCCATCTCCCTGGATCTTGTGGCTGCATCAGGACAGTATGGTAAGCTTTGCTTTTAACTCTGTTTTCATATGTTCTCAAAGGATATGAGCTTTTGTCCTTCCTCTTCTCTGGGTCATTACATTTCTGATTCAGAGAATCACGTTGGGCCTTTCTGAAAAACTGTCTAGACGATTCCACCTCCATAGGAATTTCTGGCTGGTGCTGCTCTTCCATGGCTGCCTTTCCGTCTTCACCTGGAAAACAAAAGACACACACTCTTAGTTTTAAGCTCAAGACGTCCCTTGTGCACTAGAGATGGACCATGCTTTCCTGTTCTGAAACCCTTCCTAGCACTAACGAAACTCCCACAACACAAAGGTTTAACAGCAGGACACAAGAGGTTTGGTTGTTTTTTAAAAAAAGTTCTCCATTTTCGTAAAAAAGGAGCAAATGGTGATATTTATATTGTTGTTGTTTAGTCGTTAAGTCATGTCCCACTCTTCATGACCCCATGGACCAGAGCACGCCAGGCTCTCCTGTCTTCCACTGCCTCCCGATGTTGGGTCAAATGCATGTTGGTAACTTCAATGACATTGTTCAACCATCTCATCCTCTGTTGTCCCCTTCTCTCATTGCTTTCACACTTTCCTAACATCAGGGTCTTTCCCAGGGAGTCTTCTCTTCTCATGAGATGGCCAAAGTATTGGAGTTTCAGCTTCAGGATCTGTCCTTCCAGTGAGCATTCAGGGTTGATTTCCTTTAGAATGGATACGTCTGATCTCCTTTTGCAGTCCAGGGGACTCTCAAGAGTCTCCTCCAGCACCAGAATTCAAAAGCATAAAATCTTCAGCGGTCAGCCTTCTTTATGGTCCAGCTCTCACGTCCATACATCGCTACTGGAAAAACCACAGCTTTGACTATGCGGATCTTTGTTGGTGATATCTCTGTTTTTTAAGATGCTGTCTAGATTTGTCATTGCTTTCCTCCCAAGAAGCAGGCATCTTTTAATTCTGCGGCTGCTGTCACCATCTGCAATGATCACGGAGCCCAAGAAAGTAAAATCTGTCACTGCCTCCATATCTTCCCCTTCGATCTGCCAGGAGGTGATGGGACCAGCGGCCATGTCCTTAGTTTTTTTGATGTTGAGCTTCAGCAGTGCACCACAAGGCTCTTCCCACAAGGGTTTAACCCGCAGACATCTAGACATATCCTGCTCTTGAGCTAAGGAATATGGGGTTCTTACCGATCAATAAACAATGGCTGTCCTGCTTGATTTCTTTGAAAAGCAGCTCCTTCCCGGACTCTGAGTCAGCCTCTTCTGCTTCTGGAAATTGGGCTGATTCCTCTTCAAAAGTTCTGCAAATCTAAAACAAAGCAAGAAGAAAAAACACCTGTAGTTATTTATTTATTTATGCAGGCAGGCCACTACTCTGGGCGGTGAACAAATCAAAACAGCGCAATACACATAACAAAACCAAGAATAAAACGAGCAATTAAAAACAGATAATAACTAGAGGAAAATCATAAATCCTGGGTGCAGTAATAATAGGCAGTGGAACAAGGCAAGTTCACAGCCACAAAAGGACAACCCAGTTACTCAAGCAAGATTATTCTAGAGTAAGGGCATAAAAGGCTTGTGAAAACAGCCAGATTTTAATTTGTTGCCTAAAACCAAGGAGGGTGAGGTTAATCACACCTCGGATATGAGCAAATTCAAAAGCGATGTCGTCTCCGCAGAGAAGGTCCAGTTTTGGGTGGAAGATTTCCAGGCATACCTTGGGGTGGCCACCTGCAGCATCCCAATATATGAGGGGTGGGGGTGGGATGAGGGGTAGGCATTGTGAGGGAGAGGCACTCAGACAGGTAAGAAGGTCTGAAACCATTAAGGGCTTTAAATGTTAGCATAAACACCTGGAACCTAGCCCAGAAGCCCCCAGACAGTGCAAAGACGCCAGGTCAGCTAATTGTGATGTACCAGATACCAGCCTAGCAACTGTGTTTAGCACTTGCTACAGTTTTCAAACTGCCTTCAAGAACAACCCCACGTAGAGAGCATTGCAATAGTCTAGTCCCGAGATTACTCAGGGATTTCTCACTAAGATATGGAAGGAGGTGTGCAATCTGCGTCAGATGGCAAAATGCAGATCTGGCCCTGGCTGAAATCTGATTTTTCCATTGAGAGGGCCCGGTCCAGAAGCACACCCAAATTTAACACTTGATCCTTCAGATGGTGTGTGACTCCATCAGTTAGGCCCCCCAAACAACAGGAGTTCTATCTTGTCAGAATTCAATTCCAATCTTTTTTTGCTGTTTGTTGTTTAGTCGTGTCCGACTCTTTGTGACCCCATGGACCAGAGCACGCCAGGCCCTCCTGTCTTCCACTACCTCCTGGAGTTGGGTCAAATTCATGTTGGTAGCTTCGGTGACACGGTTAAACTTGTCTCCCTTTGTCCAACCCATGGTTCCTACTAGGAATTTTCTAATTCACCGATTCCTCATTGATCACCCCCCCATCTTTCTTTCAGCAATAAAATCAGGCCAAATGGGATAGAATAGATTATCACAATCAATCAACAAAAGGATTATATAATGGGCACACATCACAATGGGGACTCTGGCTTCCTCCTCCTCTCTTTGGTTCCTACTCTCTTTGGTGCCTCCCCAACTATCCCAAAGATGGTACACCACTGAAATGCCCAGCCCTGGAAATGGTGAGAATAGCAGCTAAGACTACAGAATCATAATTGAACTGGAAGGGGCCTCAAAGGCCATCAAGCGCAACCCCCTGCTCAATACAGGAATCCAAATCAAAGCAGATCTAATGGATGGTTGTCCAATTTTCCTTTGAATGCCTCCAGCACCAGAGCACTCACCACCTCTTGAGGTAGTTGGTTCCACTGTCGTACAGCTCTAACAGTCAAGAAATTTTTCCCCGATAGCCAGTCTAAATCTGGCTTCCTGTAGCTTGTTTTCCCCGATATTCAGTCTAAATCTGGCTTCCTGTAGCTTATTATGTGTCCTGCACTCTGGGATGATTGAGAACAGATCCTGCCATTCCTGTTTATCAAATATGTGAAAAAATGTGATCATATCTCCTCTCAGCCTTCTTTTCTTAAGGCTAAACATGCCCAGTTCTTTCAATCTCTCCTCCTAGGGCTTAGGTTCAAGTCCCCTGGTCTTCCTTGTTGCCCTCCCTCTGAACTTGCTCCAGTTTGTTGCCATCCTTGAAGTGTGGTGTCCAGAATTGGACAAGTCCTGGGAGACCTCCCTGGGGGTCCCTGTGGCAGCGACTGGCACCTTCGGAGGTCTCCAAGGGTTCCCCCCCCCCCGACATCGGAGGAAGCCCTTTGAGATGTCCGGAGGCAAAAAGGCAGGGGAAAAGGGTAGGAAGTTGGTATTTCCAGCCCTTTCCCTCTGCTTTTTTACCTTTTTTCTTCACTCGGAACGCATTGATCGGTTTTCAGTGATTTCCTATGGGAAATGGTGCTTCGACTTAAGAACTTTTCAACTTAAGAACGCAATCCCAATACAAATTAAGTTCTTGAGGTCGTCATCTAGTCGTTTAGTCGTGTCTGATGCAGTCCCAGTACAAATTAAGTTCTTAAGTCGAGGTCGTCTAGTCGTTTAGTCGTGTCTGACTCTTCGTGACCCCATGGACCAGAGCAAGCCAGCCCCTCCTGTCTTCCACTGCCTCCCGGAGTTGTGTCAAATTCATATTGGTTGCTTCGCAGACACTGTCCAGCCATCTCGTCGAGGTACCACTGTATTATTTTCGAGCTGCCTGCAGAGTGACAGTTTTAGGCGCTCAGTTCCTATTTTAGTTCAGTCTTTCCCCATAGCAAAGACTATGAACTTACAAACAATTGAAAGTGCAAGTGTGTGTGTGTGGGGGGGGGACGGGACAGGATTGCAGCTGGAGGTTGATAAACAGTCAAGGAATACCTTACCACCTTGAACAAGTTGAAATCTCCAGGGCCAGATGAACTGCATCCGAGAGTAATGAAGGAACTGGCTGAAGAACTATCAGAAATGCTATCATTTTCTTGAAATTATAGGAAATGGGCGAGGTGCCAGAGGATTGGAGGAGGGCCAATGTTATCTCTATCTTATAAAAGGGCAAAAAAGAGGAACCTGGGAAATACAAGCCAGTCAGCCTGACATCAATCCTAGGCAAAATTCTGGAACAGATCATAAAGTGGTCATTGTGCAAGCACCTAGAAAACAATGCAGTAATAACTAGAAGCCAACACAGATTTGTCAAGAAGAAATCCTGCCAAACTAATTAGATCTGTTTTTTATCAGGTCACCTCCCTGATAGAGAGAATGATGTAGATATAGTATATCTTGACTTCAGCAAAGTTTTTGACAAACTGCCTCATGATATCCTGATTAGCAAGCTAACTAGGTGTGGGCTGGATAGATCAAGTGTCAGGTGGATACGCAATTGGCTACAGAATTGTAGCTTGGAAACCAAGCCTTATGAGGAAAGGCTGAAAGAATTGGGCATGTTTAGCCTTGAGAAAAGACTGAGGGGTGATAGGATAACACTTTTCAATTATTTGAAAGGCTGTCATACAGAGGAGGGGCAAGATCTGTCCTTGATCATCCCAGAGTGCAAAATTTCTGCTGCTCCAAAATTTTCCCTGGGATTGATGTCAGGCTAACGGATGATCTATAGTTCCCTGGTTCCTTGTTTTTGCCCTTTTTGAAACGCAACAATGGGCTGCAGTTAAAGGAAACCAGATTTCGGCTGAATATCAGGAAAAACTTTCTGTTAGAGCAATACGAGAGTGGAACCAGTTATCTCAGGAGTTGATGAGTGCTGCAACACTGGAGGCATTCAAGAAAAATGTAGATAATCACCTGGCAGATATGCTTTGATTTGGATTCCTGAACTGAGCAGGGAGTTGGATTTGATGGCCTTGTAGGCCCCTTCCAACCTCACTTTCTATGATTCTATAATCTGCTCCAAAATTTTCCCTGGGATTGATGTCAGGCTAATGAATGATCTATAGTTCCCTGGTTCCTTGTTTTTGCCCTTTTTGTATATAGGGATATTAGCTCTCCTCCAATCGTTCAGCACTTCACCCATCCTACATAATTTCAAGAAAATACAGGGCAGTGGTTCTGCAATCTCTTCTGCCAGTTCCTTCAATATGCTTAGATGCAGCTCCAATCTCTTCTGTCAGTTCCTTCAATATGCTTAGATGCAGCTCATCCGGGCCTGGCCGGTACACCGGTAGTAAGGTACACCTTGCTTATTTGGATATCAATCTCAAGCTGCAATCCCACAACCCTCCCCTTTGTATTTTGTATTTGCCTCGAGAAGTACAGACTGTCCTTTGGAAGAAGATCGAGCTGAAGTAGGAATTGAACACTTCCAACATTTTCTTTGCCATCTTTTATCATTGCCCCATCCCCATGAAGCACCCGAGCCACCGTTTCTTTTCTGTCTTCTGCTACGCATATACCCGAAGAATGCTTTTTCTTTCATCATCTCTTGCTACCCTCGGCTCTTTCTCAGTGTTTGCCCTCCGAGTGCCATCCGTGCAATTCTTTACTACTTGCCTGTACTCTTTCTTTGTAGCCTGGCCTTCCTTCCACTTTATACGTCCTTTTTTTCTTTTCAGGTCCTCTCTGGTAGCCTGGCCTTCCTTCTACTTCCTTTATACGCCCTTTTTTCTTTTCAGGTCCTCTCTGAGCTTTCTGCGAAGCCACATTGATCTGGTTTTTGTTTTTTGCTGTCTTCCATCTTTTTTTTTCTTTCTGTAATTATTTCTAGTTGAGACTTGGTCTGGTTTTGTTTGTTTGTTTGTTTTTTTGCTGTCTTCCATCTTTTCTTTCTTTCTGTAATTATTTCTAGTTGAGACTTTAGATTTTCCATTTTGAGAAACTCCCACCCACCTTGGACTCTTTGTCCTCTTAGGATTTTCTGCCATGGGATCATACCCATCATTGTTCAGAGCTTATTAAAACCAGCTTTCTTTAAATCCATTGTATACATGCCGTTACGCTATGCTTCTGTTTCTTTTGAAATCAAGAACTGAAGCAGAACATGATCACTTTCTCCTAGAGTTCCTCTTGCTGCCACCAAGTCATCTCTATTGGTTAGGACAAAGTCAAGGATCACTTTCTCCTAGAATTCCTCTTGCTGCCACTTCTTCCACCAAGCCATCTCTATTGGTTAGGACAAAGTCAAGGATAGCTAGTCCTCTACTTTCTTTCTGTACTTTTTGTAGGAGAAAATGATCAACTACGGGCCAGGAATTTCCTGGAAGGTCCATATTTGGCACAATGCCCCCACTTCTGCTGAAGAGTTCTATGTATTATTCCTCTCCTCTTTAGCCTTGAGTCTGGCTTACTCACTCCTCCAGTTCTTTCACTTTTTCTTAAAATTCTATCCTATCTTGCGACATGACAAGGGGCATCGGGCATGATGAGAAAGGCATCTCTAGGTTTTTGCATTCTGGCGCCACAGAGAACCCCCAGCCCCACCCACGCTCAGCAGTCAAAAGAGAGGGGGCAAAATGACTTCTGCCAATGAATTTCAGTGCTGGCCACCCCAGTAGCTTTAAAATGGTCCAATGTAGGTCTCCTGAAGTGGGGCAGAGAAAACGCTCAGCATCCCAGTGCCCACACTCACCGGGGGCTCCCATCTCCCGGGATCTTCAGGCTGTATCAGGACGGTTTGGAAGACTTTGCTTTTAATTCTATTCTCATATGTTCTCAAAGGATATGAGCTTTTGTCCTTCCTCTTCTCTGGGTCATTACATTTCTGATTCAGAGAAGCCTCGTCACCCCGTTGGGCCTTTCTGAAACACTGCCTAGATGACTCCACCTCTATAGACCTTTCTGGCTGGTGCTGCTCTTCCATGGCTGCCTTTCCATCGTCTGCTGGAAGACGAAAGGGAGACGGTCACATTCTGAGAGCAAGAAACACCTCTATCAGTTCTTTCTACCAGAACCATAACGGTCAATAAATGAAATAAATAAATAAATGAACAAGGAATATCAGCTAAGCTGGGAGTGGGCACTTGCCTCCTAGGGGCTTAGAGGTGCTTCCTCAAGCATTCTGACCACCCACCACACTACCCCCTCCCAAAATATTAAACATGAGTTTCTTGTTTTTTAAAACCACATGCTTTTTAGGCTCAAGACGTTGCCTGCCCTGTGCACTAGAGATGGGGGCAATGCTATCCTGTTCTAAAGCCCTATCCAGCACTCCTGGAATTAGTACACCAGAAAAATATATCAACAAGACACAAAATATTTGGTTGTAGGGGTTTTTTTTGTTTTTGTTTTGTTAAATCTTCATTTTGGAATGAAAAAGTAAAAGGTGATGTTTCTACACCACCTCAAAGCACTTGAAGCAATCACATTTTACAATTTAATTACGCAGGCTACACAATGCAACCCCGTGAGCTGGGTATTCAGCTGACCAACCTCAGAAAGATGGAAGGCTGAGTGAACCTCAAACTGGCTACCTGAGGCCAGGATTGAACTCAGACTGTGAGCAGAGTCTTGACTGCAATTTTCACCACTGCATCTGTATGTGTGTGTGAATGTGTGGGTGGGTGTGGCCCCTAGTCTTTGGGACATTGTCCAATGTGTGTCTGTGTGTGTGTTCGTAGCCCCCAACCTTTGGGACATTGCCTATGCATGACCTAAGGAATACAGGGGTCCTTACCAATCAAGATACAGTCATCCTCCTGCTTGATTTTTTTCAAAAGCGGCTCCTGCCCAGACTCCAACCTCGCCTGCTCTACTTCTGGGAACGGGACTGATTCCTCATTGACACTCCTGCCCATCTAAAACAAAGCCAGGAGTGGCAAGAATTAAACCAAAGTTCACCTGTCATTTCCACCCACTCTCTTTGATGCCATTCCCTCCGGGCCCCAAGACTTCGCTGACGTCTCGGCATGCCTCCAGGTCCAGAAGGAAAAATGCAAGGGGTTCCACCAGGGATTTTCTATTTTCCCCAATTCTTCAGTGACCACCCTCCCCATCTGCTTTCCAGCAAGAAATAAGTTTATCGCCAGCTGTTTAATAAATGGATTATATAACTGGCACACATCATAATGCGCTGGTTCCCAGCCTTTAATTCTCCAGATATTTTGGACATCATCTCCCAGAAGTCCCAGCTGGCATGGGCCAAATGGTGAAGGATTCTGTGAGTTGAAATCCGCAACGCTGGAAAGGCCAAAGGTTGAAAATCACCGATACAGGGACTAGTGGGCTGGACTGAAAGGTCTCATGGCCCAGGATAGGGCAGGTTTGGGCCTAGTTTCCAATGGAAGTTGTTCCCAGAGCCTGCACAGAGTTCTAGAAGTTCTGTATGTTCCAGTATGGCTACTGGCTCCTTAACTATCCCAAATACTGAATGGACTAGCCGGGCATGGAAATGGCAGGAACAGCTGCTAAGAACATGCCCTCTCTTGTGAGGCCCCTTGGGACATGATATGGGGCACCCAATTGGCTGATGGGGTTTGCATTCTGGCACCATAGAGAACCCCTGACCCATGCTTAGCAGGCAAAGAGAGAGGCAAAATGACCTCTGCCACCGAATTTCAGTGGTGGCAACCGTAAAGACGGTGGCGTCTAAGAGGTCCAAAGGAGGACTCATTAACTAGACAGAGAAAAAGCTCACTAGCATACTCACTGGGGGCTCCCATCTTCCAGGATCTTGATGCTGCAGGAACTCCTCGGCAAGAGTCACTGCCACAGAGCAGGTCTCCGGATGACCCCTCTTGACCCACTTCTGCATCTCCCAGGGCAGGATGGTCAGAAACTGCTCCAGGATCACCAGCTCCAGGATCTCCTCCTTGCTGTGCCTCTCCGGTTCCAGCCACTGATAGCACAGCTCACGGAGCTTTCCACAAACTTTCCGGGGCCCCTCCGTCTCCTCATAGCAGAGCTCCCTGAAGCCCTCGACAAGGTTCCTTTCCTTGCCCTCTTCCGTGTTTGGGGTCTCCTCTTTCACTACCCTGTTGCTCCCTGTCCTGCCTGGGGGCCCATGGGCCTCTTCCGAGGAGCCGTAAGGGACCTGGGGAACAATCTCTCTTGGCTGGGCTTGGCTGACACTACAGGCTTCCTCACAGGTGGACAGAATAACAGCCCGACTGGGGCAACTTCCTGCGGGCCCTTCGGAGTGGCTCCCCTTCAGCTTGGGGGCTTCCATCGTCTTCAGGAACTGCTGCCACTGGGCGTCCCATTGCTCTTTCAGATCGGTGGGGGGTGCCAAACCCACAGAGGCAAGGGCAATGCCTTCCAAACATTCCTTTCTGTGGCTGGTCCGGATGGTGGAACAGCCATTTCCTGCTCCTACTTCTGGTTCTGGATCCGCTGAATCTTCCTCCACCTTCACTCCTTGGTTCAGGGCAGTTCCCACATGAAGGTCTGGTGCCTTTCGCTGATACATCTCAGTTTTCTTTCTCAATCCGCTAAGACCTGAAAGGGGAACTGATCAAACAGGCGTTGGGTGTATCACACTGTTGTCCAATTCCTGAGGCTCCCGTATTGTTCTTCTGCTTAGGAGTCACCCTATAGGAGAGGGAATTATCAAGAGTCAAAAGGAAGCAGACAACAGCACAGCTTGGAAATAACAAACTAGAAAATACTAATCACCTATAACTGATTCTCCTCCAGCCCCTATCATGAAGGTATATTGTAACTCTATTGCATCAGAGTCATAACTTTATGGAGGGATCACTTTTGCCGTGTTGCTTTTTGGATACTTTTTCAGTGAGTGAGGGGCACAGTGCAGGAGGAATATTCTGTGTTTCAAATGCTGTTGTGGGACATGCTAAGGTCCTAAAATATGCTAATCTTAAGAGGCCCTATACAAAAAATGATACATCTTCAATTACATACAACCTGAAATGTAGCAATTTTGCATTTTGTTCCATCATAGTCCTGCATAAACAGAGGGTCTAAGATGTAGCTTACTGAGCTTGTGGAGAAGTCTGGCACCAGTGTTAAAGTGGGAAGAGGAAGTGGCTTAGTCTTGAATAGGCAATCAAGACCCATTAGGCTTACAAACATACTGTAGTAGCAAAGATGAAAACTGCTTGGTGGGCTATGTTCAGAGGCCACCACCTTTCCTACTGAAGCAGCTGAGCCTCATCCTCTGCCTCAGGAGTGAGCACGGCCCGTGTTTTTATCTTCTAACGCTGTCTGAGACATACAGTACCTGTTTTAAACAAAATGGCTCCCACCCACCAAACCAATTTCCCTTCATTTAATCATCTAATCTTTCCATTCCCTGTTTCCCTTCTCTTAGTTCCTCTGGGCTTTCCCACCCCTTCATCCAGACAGTGCAGTCACAGTTAACAGTGGGATGACGGAATTTTTAAGTCCAAGGCAGCATGATGATGATCTGAGTTCTTCCCAAATCTCATGTACTCGCTCCCTATGCTTTTTTTTCCCCTGGTTTCTCCAGTGCCCTCATTCAAATGGCCCCCCGTGCCTGGCCTGGCATGGTGGGGTGATGTAGTCTGCACACACCGGGCAGGGGATTATGGGCGTGGTAGTCCTCCCCCCCCCGCCTAATCTGGGTCAAAGCCGCTTACTTCTCGATGGGATGGGGCATCATCCTTACCGGTCCGACTGGCAAACAATCAGAAAAGGGGAAGGGCGGGGGAAATCTACGGCAATCCACCCAGAGCTCCCCCAACAGACCCCCCTGGCCGGCCTGCTTTTTCCCGCCCGCCTCCTGGTTTGAACTCGCCGAATTCCCTCCTCAAAAGAAAAACTCGGGCACCTGCAGCGCCAGAAGCGACCCCTCCGCTTCCTCCTTGGTGCTGGGAAGCAGGAAGTGACGTCCGAGCCTCCACTGAGCCAATCCCTGCCCGCCCTCTCCTCAGGTACATAAGCGCGTTCTCAGGGTTTGTCTAGGAATCCGAACTCTTTGATCTTCTGAATGTTTGGCTCCGAGTCGCAGCTGCGAACGTGCGAGTCTCTGGGGCGGAGTCGCCGGTCTTGCTCATGGCTTGCTTGTTCTCCCTCCAGAAGGGCAAAATCCGCAGGCTTTTACGTTCTTGTTTAAGAGAGTTATATGCTCTCCTCTCCAGTCTCTTAACCCTGGCCTTGTAGCACCTTCCAGAACAAAACAAAGAAAAGCAACAGCGCAAAATCAAAATGCATATAAAGAAGAAGAAAAAATTTAAATTATCACATCTTTCTTAACTCCTCCTGTTAACCATTTTTTTTAAAAATGAAGATACTTTTTTACTCTTTACCTGATTTTGATGATGCAGTTGTATATTAATTAGCATATAATTTGCTATTGGGTTTTAATGTTTGACTTAATATGTTTT
>NW_018152373.1:22699-36445 GCF_900067755.1 Pogona vitticeps
TTTCTTCTGGGTCCTTTATTTTGGTATAGTAGAGGTAGGGTTCCAGAGTGGTATCTGGGGACTAACGGCATCAGCCTTCCATGCTGCTTCTGACCTTGTCTACAATCCTCATAGTTGAATGAAGGGAAAAGGAAATATTTATTTATTTATTTAATTTATAGGAGGTAGGGTTCCAGAATGGTATCTGGGGACTAAGGGCATCAGCCTTCCATACTGCCTCTGACCTTGGCTACAATCCTCATAGTTGAATGAAAGAAAAAGGATATATTTATTTATTTATTTAATTTATATGCCGCCCACTCTACCCAGAGGTCTCTGGGCGGCTTACAACAATTAAAATTCAATACAATAAATATATATTAGTGCAAGCCATCCCTGTTTAATGTAAAGTATTTTAGAGTGGTTTGCTCTGGAAACAGCAACCAAGAGCCATTAACTTTACAAAATACTTCTTCATTTGGTGGTATGGTCTGATCCAGCTGTCTGAATCCTTGGATTCTTCTTATTCGGCAAAGGAGGCTGTTGAAACTACCATGATGATCAGGTGCCAAGTTTACCTCACTGTTCGATGCTTTCATATCCTTTTGAAAAACAATTGGTAGAATGAAGAAGCAATAGCCTGAGAGATAAGAACAGAAGGAATTTTAGTTTGATGGAACCATATATTTCTTCTTCTTCAAGCTGGGGATTAAGCAGAGGAAAAGACACTGAGGGGAAGATGTAACTGGAGAAATCTAATGGCCAAAGTAATATCTTACGTGGCCTAAGTAAAATTTTTGGGGATCCTCATTCACAACAGCCAGTTGACGTGACGGCTAGGGGGCTTTGAGATCTGTAGTCCAAAAAGTGAGCTTTCCAACTTGGTTGGCTCGTCAAGACATCACCATTCAAAGACAATTTCCTGCACCATCTTTTATCAGTACTGGCAATCTTTCCTGCCTGATTTTTCCAGCTACAAAAGGAAAAATAATAAAAAATAATAGCTGTGTTATAAGTAAAGGCATACAATGAGACTGTCATTATATGGAAGAAAACTGTGCTTGCTTCTAGATGAACGACCATAAAGGTGAATCAAAAATACCCCTCTGGTATACCTGGTAGGGGCAATATTAGAAGCAGTAGATGAAATAGATTAGAATTTGCAGGGGCTTTTTAAAGACAAGATTGAATACAAAAACATGTCTATTACTGCCATGTGCCATCATCACATCTGATTACTAAAGCCCTTGTAGGGTTTTCAAGGTGATGTGCAATATTTAAGAAATGATTTTGTCAATGCTTTCCCCGCCTCGCAGTTAAGTTTCCATGGCCAAGTGGGAATTCGAATTCAGATTGCCTCAGTCCTCTATCATTCTGCTACACTAAATTGGCTCTCATATATTGCTATAGTATCTCCCACCAAAACAAGCCTTTAGCTGGACCAACTGGAAGTCACTTAGTGGACTTCAAAGCAAAGTAGGGAGATCAAATAATCAGATAAAATGGCACTGCATTACATTTTTTTTGTTTGTGTGCCTATAAATTCAATCCATGCATGCAGTTTATGCCCCACCATGTGTACAAAAGATCTAGCAAATGGTAGCCTGCTTCTAGTCAAAACAGTCGGAATTTTGTTTATAATTTTACCTATACAGTGGTGCCTTGCATAGCAAGGTTAATCCGTTCCGGACAGTTAAGTTTTCATGGGCAAGTGGGAATTCGAATTCAGATTGCCTCAGTCCTTCTCTATCATTCTGCTACACTAAATTGGCTCTCATATATTGCTATAGTATCTCCCACCAAAACAAGCCTTTAGCTGGACCAACTGGAAGTCACTTAGTAGACTTCAAAGCAAAGTAGGGAGATCAAATAATCAGATAAAATGGCGCTGCATTATATTTTGTTTGTTTGTGTGCCTATAAATTCAATCCATGCATGCAGTTTATGCCCCACCATGTGTACAAAAGATCTAGCAAATGGTAGCCTGCTTCTAGTCAAAACACAGTCGGAATTTTGTTTATAATTTTATCTATATTTCATATGCATCCATAATTTTAAATTGTGCAACTCTTTGATACAAATAAAGAATGGAGCAGTCTTCCCCATGTAAAAGTTTGAAATGAGTCTCATATAGCTTAGTCACTGGCAGTAGCAGCTTCAAGCTGAAATACGTGAATATATTTTTTTATTCCATCACTTGTCTCTAGCCTCCGCTCATCACAAGAACAAGGCCCCCAGGAAATTATGTAAAACCTCATGCAGAGTGTGTGTGTTTTTACAAAAAGAGGAAACTCGGCAAATCAAGGTGAAAACTAAAAACAGATCTCTGATTGATCACATACAGAACATGGAGCAGAAATACACAGGTCCGTCCATCTCTTGAAATCAAACTGTTTGTAGGAGAAAAATAATAGGAAGCCAAACATGACAGGGAACCTTCTGCTTTCAAAAGATCACTTTATTAAGCTTAAGAAAAAAAAATAAAGGGGAAAAAACCGTCAAGGCTCTAAGAGATGCTGAAAGCGGGGGAAACCAAGGGGAAAAAAATCATATTTATATTTAAAGCAAAAGATAGTAAGAAAGGAAATACCACAGCAAATTAAAAAACAGCAACAAGGGGATAAACCGTATAAGAGTCAATTTGGATGGTGGATGACTGAGAGCATATCTGGCAGGATTCTTATATTACCTCCCACTTCTTGATAATAACACAAAACCGTATAAGAGTCAATTTGGATGGTGGATGATTGAGAGCGTATCTATCTGGCAGGATTCTTATACTGTATTACCTCCCACTTCTTGATAATAACACACAGGGGAGTACAGATTTTGCTTTCCATGATTATCAAGGACCTGATGTCTGGAGCTCACATGCAGAGCTGAAAACCATATCACACGACCCCACCTGTGCTTTAAATGCTTAATAAACCAGTATGTATAATCTGTCTTTTTTTTCCTGCGTTTCTCTAGTTTCCAACTGCACAGTTCTTTTTCCAACTGTCCATTTTTTATCCCACTGCACAATGAAAAAAAAAATCACCACCCTGGTAGGCTAGACATAGGCATAATTTTTCCACTCGACTCCCACCCCACATACCCCAGGAGTAGCCAATCTGGGTCCATTCAGACATTGTTTGATTGGGGGGTGGGGTTTCCCACCGTTCCTCAGCTATACTGATCAGTACTGTAAGCCAACAGTAACTGGAAGTTATTCATCCCCAAGAAGAGTCTTTCACAAACAATTTCAGTATTTTGGAAAATACTGGTGGTATAATCCTTCTGGGACTGTACCATCCCAAATGCCAAACGCCCCATCAGAACAATGCTGTGATGGTGAACTGATCTCCAGAATTGGCACACTTACTGGATAGAGCAGATGGGAAAAGGGCTCGAGAAGGCACAGCTTGGACTAGAATGCCCAGAATCCCCTATCCAGCTCCAGCATTTCTGTTTTGTGTTGGAAGAAAGGTCTCCCCACACCCAGACCGCTTGTAGGCCAAGATTCTTCTCTCCTCTTCACCACGACGCACAGAGATTCTCTAATTCCAGGAGTGAATTAGAGAGAGAATTTAAAGAAGAGGTAGCCCCTTATCGGTGCTGAGAGACACCACAGGTCTCCTCCGTGGCTTCTCACTATGCCCAGCTTCTATTATAGCTCCGTCCCAGCCCTGTGAAGTTCAAGTGGTACATTCCTGAGTCCTACCACTTCATTCTGTATCAGTTCTCACCAGCAAGCTGGGAGAACTCCATTTTAGATCAGGAAAGAGTAGGGTTTCTTTCTCACCACAAAATATCCCTTGGACCCCATCCCTTTACAACCCTCAGCCAATTGATTCCTCTCTTGCCATCTGAAGATACGGCCAGATCAGCTTCTCCGTCCCAAACAATAATTAAGATCATCTTGGCTGAAATCCTGTTGCTTAGCATAGTAAGTTGAATCAAAGGAACTTAAGGAAAAAGTTGACTCATCCAATCAGTGGTGATTTAATAGATTGCAGTGTACAAGGCTAAGCAACAGGATTTCAGCCATTGCCTCCCACCGCAAAGCACTCTGGGATGTGCAGTTTCCTGAAGTTGGTAAACATTCCTTGATGGCAACTTAAGACAGTTGCATGAGTTCAGTCTACTAGGAGGTGACGCTCTGTTCCAGGAAGGAAGCAAATGACATTCCACAAAGATGCAACTAAGGCAAAGAGGTTCGTTCTACAAATTATATTTCTGGACTGCAGCCTGCAGAGCAGAGACTATTGAATTTTTGTGTATTTTACCTCTTGGGGGGGAAAAAAAGAATTTCCGTAAAAGTAGCAGGAGTTTTTCTCCTTGAAGTGCTAGCTTTCTACTTTCAGGGAGT
This sequence comes from Pogona vitticeps, assembly GCF_900067755.1. Lineage (NCBI taxonomy): Eukaryota > Metazoa > Chordata > Lepidosauria > Squamata > Agamidae > Pogona > Pogona vitticeps. The sequence continues at coordinate 27,030 of NW_018152373.1, forward strand.
TTAAACAAAATGTAGAATAGCAATGAAAAATGTCCTTTCTGCTTCAGAAGTCTTAGCAGTACAAGCCACCTCTGCAGGATTCAACCACCTCCTTCTGAAGCATGTATAGATCCCAGCCTAATTCTCAGCATCTGCTAGCCAAGTTCAAAGCTGGACGAAAATCAGCAGAAGGAACAGATACTGTAGGAGTTTCCAGTTCAGTTGACCCAGCCACCCCTCTGTACGAAGCTCGCTTTTATCGCGGCAAAGAAAAATCATATATGTATACATATAATCTCTATATATACTGTATAAAATAAATAATAAGCATACTGTCAGTTGAGCCTGCTACCCAAGCCAAACATTAGCAAGACAGAAACAGAATTAATTTCCCACAGTCCAACATAATTTTGTCTAGCTTCACAACCGGCACTGGCTGCTCCAGTTCAACCTATTTTTTTACGGGCTTGGGGCAAAAACACCATGCAAATCGGTTTGGGTGGAGCGTGGCAGGTTGCAGTATTTTCAAGTGCATGTCCAAGGCCCATTTCTTCCTGTTGACTGCACAGCTTAACTGTGTAGAAAAGCTAGGATGCGCACCTTCAAAAGCTTTTGTGAAACCAAGGTTATTTCATAGTCCATAGAAGGCTCACCCTGCTCCCATAGGCTCTGTGGCATAACACCCCCCCGCCTTCTCCCTTCTGTTCCCTAATGGTTGGAGAGGTGTGTTTTCGGCCATTTTCTGGGTGTTGGGAAGCAGGAGCACTTGGCTGTTGCTAGGCAACCGGCTAGCACAACAAGCCTTCCTCACCAGGAATGACGAAAGCAGAACAGAGGATGGGTGACAGAAACACATATGACAGAGAGAGAGAGAGAGAGAGAGAGAAGGCATTTAAGCATCAATAAAACACATATTCTTCCATATTCTTCTGTAAACATATGGGGGGAGGTACAACAGAAATGCATGAGAGAGGCAGAGACATGGCTGTCAGGTTTTCAGTAAAACACATATTCTTCCCATGACGCCGAGATAAAGCTAGCTGTCATGACTGTTTTCCTCCCACGAGAGCAACTATTTAAAGAGGGAGACTTGATCACCATGGAGGCTCTATGTGGGAGTGCAAATCCCCCTGTTTTTTTTGTTTTTTTTTTAAGGCTTCCAGCTCACATGCAGACCTCCAAGGTTACGGCAGCCTCTCTACTTCCAACGGACACTTCTGGATGAGAAACGCCACGGGTTCAAGTGCTCCCTCCCTCCCATTTAGAGTGCGTACACTTTACGGATGCCTAAAGAAGGAAGGAGGGAGACAGAGAGAGAGAGAAAGAGAAAGAGAAGGGGTGTGTGAGAGACATAAAGGATTTTAAAAAAAAGGAGAGCAGAAGGAAGTTGGGGGAAGAGAAAGAGGTGTGTGAGAGACATAAAGGATTTTTTAAAAAAAGGAGAGCAGAAGGAAGTTGGGGGCCAAGAGAAAAGGGGCAGAAGGCCTGTACCACTTTCTGCGGTGCCTAGTCAGCAACTAGCTTCGGGGAAGGCTATGACATGCAACGGCACCTTTAGGGACAGAACAAGTTCACCTCAGCTGTGCCTATTTTATCATTTCCAGAATGGCTCTGCTCAACTGAGGGTGGAGGAGAAAGCCTTTTCACATCTTCATCTCCACACTTTCTTCTTCTGCTTCTTCCGCTACGTCTGGATAGGCCTCTTCTGAGGCGTGAGAGAAGTCCGACATCAGGTTCAAATTCACACACTCGGGGCACTTATCTGGGTTTTCGGCGCTGGACGAGAAGATCTTCCCGCAGTCGGCGCAGATGAAGGAGTTGACACCCAGGTGGCTGCGCTGGTGCCGGACGAGGGCCGCCTTGGCCTTGAAGCAGTTCCCACACTCGGGGCAGAGGTAGGGCTTCTCGCTGGTGTGGGTCCGCTCGTGGGCGATGAGCTGGGAGCTCTCCCGGAAGCATTTCCCACAGTCCAGACACATGTAGGGCCTCTCGCCTGTGTGGGATCTCTCGTGGGCCACCAGGCTGGAGCGCTGGATGAACCCCTTGCCGCACTGGAGGCAGATATAGGGCTTCTCCCCCGTGTGGGTCCGCTCGTGTTTGCTGAGGCTGGAGCGGACGCTGAAACTTTTCTCACAGTAGAGGCACTGGTAGGGCTTCTCCCCTGTGTGGGTCCTCTCGTGGGCGATCAGCTCCGAGCTCCAGTTGAACCCCTTGCCACATTCTAGGCACTTGTGAGGCTTCTCTCCCGTGTGAGTCCGGATGTGGGCCATGAGGTGAGAGTTCTGGCTGAAGCTTTTCCCGCAATCGGAGCAGGTGTAGGGCTTCTCCCCCGTGTGGATGCTCTGGTGGCGGATGAGGTCGGCGCTCAAGCTGAAACCCTTCCCGCACTCGAGGCATTTGTAGGGTTTCTCCCCCCGGTGGCTTTTCTCATGGAGGACCAAGGTGGCCTTCTGGCTGAAACTTTTCCCGCACTCCAGACACATGTAAGGCTTCTCCCCCGTGTGGCTCCGCTCGTGGATGATGAGGCTCGAGCGCTGGTTGTAGCTCTTCTCGCACAGCAGGCACTTGTAGGGCTTCTCCCCCGTGTGGGTCCGCTCGTGGAGCTGAAGGTGGGAGCTCTGGCTGAAGCGCTTGTCACAGTGGGAGCACTTGAAGGGCTTCTCGCCCGTGTGGGTCCGCCCGTGCGTATTCAGGGTTGACCGTTTCCCGAAGCTCTTTCCGCACTCGTTGCATTTGTACGGCTTCTCGGCCACCGCCGGCGGTTTCTCCGGCCCCCGCAAGGACACGCTTTGGCTCAGGCTCGCCCCAAAGCTTTTCGAGATCTCTTGGCCCTTCTTCTGGAGGAAGCTCTGCTGGATCGCAAATTCGCTGAAATCAAAAAAGCCCCCTCCGAAAGGAATGGAGATCGGCCCCCGGTGGTTCACCAACGAGTGCCCCTCGGAGGCGCCGGCTTGCTCCTCGGGCCCAGGGAAGCTGACTTCGTCTCCCCCCCACATCATCCGGTTCAGCTGCAATCGCTCCGAGCTCCCCAAGGAAGGCTCCCCTTCCTTGTTCTGGGCCAGCCATCCCGCTGCAAAAAAGCAGAGGAACAGAGATGGAGAAAGACTTCAATATAAGGAGCGGAAACATGGACTGTGGCTAAGAAAAGGAGAAGGTGGAGGAGATGCTTTATAACCGGATGGAAAGTACACAGCCTATGGCACTGGTTCCTAACTCGAGGTCTCCAGATGTTCTTGGTGTACAATTCCCAGAAATCCTGGCCAGCACAGCTAGTGGTGAAGGTTTCTGGGAGTTCAAGCCCAAGAACATCTCAAGACCAAAGATTGGGAACTACTGGCCTAGGGGAGGCACGTAACCCCCAAGGTTGAGCCTAGTGGTCCCCCCCCAGATCCCACCCTTGCAAAAAAATGTGTAGTTGTTATGTTCAAATGAGAGATCTCTAAAATGTCCTGCTTAGCTCTTGCAAACTCAAGACTGTGGCTTCCTTTAGGGAGACAATCCATCTCATATTTGGGCCATCCTCTTTTCCTGCTGTCTTCAAGATTTCCTAGCATTATTGTCTTTTCCAACAAGAGTTGGTTTCACAAAAATATGGGCTGGGGCAAAGCAAGAGGAACTTACTCTCCTGGAAGCCAGCATGGAGATAAAGATTGGCCTTTTGAGCAAGCTGAAGCCTCCTATCCACATCGTTTGAAATCGAAATAACCCATCTCCTTTTTCTAAACCAGAATTTCTATTCCCTTGTAGTTTCAGGATTTTTTTAAATGGAGGGGTGCTTCTATATCAGTCCAGTAGTAGGTCCTGGGGAATATACTGGCCCTTGGAGTTTGCTCACCTCTGACCTATAATATGTCAATCTTTGAAGACCCACTGAACTTCAATACTAGTAGGCACTGATAGGAACATCCCCGTGAATTTCTCCAGTCTGGTTTTGATGGTGCACTAGGGAGCTATAGCTCCTCCCCTCAGAAGCTATAAGCTACCTAGGCTCCTAAACTCATTTAGGCAGTTCTTATGGGCGGGTTCAAACATCAATGGTAAGCCATGTTGTGGCTTGATGAATTCTGGCTTCCTGCTGTGTTGACATTCATCCTTGCAAAGAGACCATGGTTTCACGGTTTCTTACCAGCTTGTTTTAACCATGGTTTCTTGTTATGTTTGAACCCAGAACTGCGGCTTGTCCCTAGTTTTGTTCCCCCAGTTGAAGGAAGAATTAGCAAAAGGGGTTGGAGGGTGGGGAAGACTGAAAGGAAATCAAAATTGAGGAAAATATCTGTGATTGGTTAGTTTATCTAGAGAACAATGTTAAACAAACAAACCATAGTTGGTTTGTTTATGGAACAATGTTAAAGCAATAAATCATGGTCAACATGAACTATAGTTTATCTTGATGAGTGAACGTGGCCAAAATCTTATGCTCCAAAAGCACTGTTCAACAGGTCTGGAGGGAAAAGAATCACCTTTCAGTCTCAGCATCATCTCCTGGAAGACACCACTGTTCTGACACAAGTCACCATATCGCTGTCTTATTTCCTCCAATCTCAGTATGGGAGGCTCCTCATCTTCCCTGAAAGTTTGAAAAGGAAGCCAAAGAAAGAGAGAGAAAATTGGTAAAAGGAATTATATAAACTCCTCTCAGCAAAGTACTTCTACACATGGTGCAGAATTATGCAAAAATTGCAGCACCTCATTCAATGAGGACATTAGCTACCACAACATGTACTGGTCAGCCGCCAGTGTGGAAAGCTTGCCAAGGAGACCAGCTAAATTTACGCAGGCCCCAAGACTAGTAGCCATGAGGGCAGTAAGATGCCCCTAGGATGACAAAAGGCAGCAGGACTCTAAGGCGGAAAAAGCGTGATCATGCAGAACCACAACGCTGGTTTTATGCCCCCCTGCCTCCTAATTGAAACTTCTCTTCAGCCATTTTGTCTGAGGAGTGAGCTACAAATGCACTTAATATTTCATAGTACCAAAAGAAATAAACACAAACACACACAAGAGAGAGAGAGAAAGAGAGAGAGAGAAAGAGAGAGAGAGAGAAAGATAGAGCACACTAGGAAGCCAAGTCTGCTATAGTAAAACCTCCCACTGCAATCTTGTTCTACCAAAAATATGTTTGTTGGTTTTCTGAAACATGAAATCTTATTTTTCATGCCATTTCCAGACCCCCTCCCTCTGGAGGGACTGGGGTGGCCTCTGAAGGATCCTGGATTTGGAAACAGGACTCCACCATCTTGCCTTCCCCTGCACTAATGAGTACCTGTTGCTCACAGACACGAGCCAGGGGCTAGTCTTTTGATCCTGCCCTTCTGTGGGCCGCCTAAAGCCCCCACCCCCTGTTCGGCCACCGTGGCTACAGAATCCTGCACTAGGCATTTCTCCTTGGGAACCCATTTAGAACTGAGGCACTGATGCATCCTCAGTTTTTTAAAAAAACCAACTGCCGGCCATCTGTCTCAGCCGGCAGAAGGAATTTGTTTCTCCCAGAGAAACAGAGAGAGAGGGGTGGAAAATGATGTTTGGACATCTGATGGTATTTTTGTTTTACAGGTCTTACAGCTTGAGCCCCCTTGCACTTTGTCCCCTTGTGAATAAAATGGCAGGCAAATGTTTTAAAGGGACTCTTGATGACCAAGGACTACTCTAGGAATAGGAACCATGTTGTTCGGCAACAGAAGGAAAACAGATGACACAGAAATACAAACAGGCCGTCAGGCTCCCCAGTTCTTACCTGTTTTCAATGCTTCCAGCGTTCTACAGGGGAAGAAAAAAAAGGGGGAAGACATATACTATGTATAGGGTAATAATGTTCACACAGTTAGAAAACCATTGTGTTAAAACTGTGGAACTCATTGCCCCATGATGTTGCAACGGACAGTCATATCGTGAGAAGAAAATGATAAAAGCAATTCCTTTAACTTTCTATATTATGTCCTCTCTTTGTCTTCTAAGCCTTGTTGCAAAGTATCAAGGAAGCTATTCTTTCCATGAGTCCGAATGCCTCTGGAAATAGATGTTGTGTGTTTTTTATATGACTGAATCTGGAGCAGGTGGGCTGGAAACCAAGAGCCTAGGCATTTTTCTGTGGAAACCCATTTGGAACTGAGGTATTTTAATGCATCCTCAATTAAAAACAAACAAACAGGCTGCAAGTCAAAAATAAATGGCTACCGGACCAAGGATACAACTCAGTAGAGATCAGGTTCATATGATATAAAATTTACGCCAAATAAGATTGGTAGAATATTTTAAATAAAAAATGTTATCTCCCTACTTGGGATTAGAAAGGTAGTTATCTCTTGATCACACTGAATTCTGGCTTTTTTGTTTTGTGTTTCCCATCACTGGAAATATGTGACTCCAGTTTGTTTACTGAAGTAGACAAACAGGAAGGGATCCCTGAAACTTACCACAATCTCCTCACGGCTGTTGGTATCCCTCTCCGTCTTTATCACCCTTCTCGTTTCCTGCATCAGTCACTTCTACATCAGATAAAGCCTTTGAATAAGTGAAATTGCTGGCGTTATTCAAAACAATAAAAGCCTTTTCTTCTGCTAACTTATCTTTTTTTTTTTAAAAAAAAAATCAGTTCCACGGTATCAATACACACAAAAAACTTCCCAAGGCATTCACATGCAACAAGAAGCCATGATTTGTGCTAACCATGGCACCTTGCTTACGTGGCCCACTGCCCTACAGACAACTAAAAAGACCATGATGCATTTTCCTCAGTTCTGATTTTTGGTTTGAACTTCTTTTTTCAACTTCTGTTTCAGGGCTGATTTCTAGGAAAACATGCCAGGGACAAACCATGGTTACAGGTTAGGACATAATGGTGAGCCATGGTTTCAGCAAGCCAGAATATATAAGGTAACAATAAACCACGAGTTGAAACTGTTACCTTGTGAGTGATTAACAAACAACTGTTTGTTAGAAGAGGCAGTTTTATATACCAAAATAAGCCAGATTTCAACAAACACACGGGCTTTTTACAATGTGCAAACTTCAAATTTCACTGTCCAAAAACCCAATTAAGTTTTAGACAGAGATAGCTAAAACCAAGTTTTAAAAGAACAAACTGACATACCTTGGCTTCTTTGCAGAAATATGAATGAGTCTCTCTTCCATTCATGTAGCTCCTTTGATCGTCCTTTTAGGTAAACCATAATTAAACTAGAAGGCCTATCATTGCCTTGGTTCCCCATTTAATCAGAACCAGAGAACTACAGTTTCCAGCTTCAGAATAAGCCATGATATCACACCAGGTTCAAACCATGATTTAGTATCTTGGCTTGCTGGGAAACTGTACAAAATGGGAAACTACCGTATTTGCCGCCGTACAAGGCGACTGGCCGTATAAGACGACCCCCCGACATTTCCATTCAAAATATAGAGTGGACAGCTCTGCTGCGGCGGTAGCAGCGGCTGCCCAGGCTCTGCCCGGGCCCGCCCTGGAAGTTCATGGCCGGCGGGGAGGGCGAGGAAGAGGGGCAGAGGCTGGGGGAGCGGTGGGAGGAGGAGGAGGAGGAGGAAGAGGGGAAGTGGGCGGGTGGCGGGAGAGCGACTGCCTCCATCCCGAACGACTGCCTGCCTGCCCACCTGCCTTCCTCCCCGGCGGCGGCTCCTTTCTGGCCCAAATGAAGTGCACCCGCCGTACAAGACGACCCCCCCAACTTGGAGGCATGTTTTTTGGGCCAAAAAGGCATCTTGTACGCCGGCAAATACGGTACTTGCACACACTGTGGTTCCTGGTTTATTTGTTTCTATCACAAAAGAAGAGACAGTATGCTATAATGGGTGGTGTCAGACTAGAACAGAAGAGACTTGGGTTCAAATCTCCCATTCAAACACGGATAGTTGTTAAAGTGGATGACAATGGTAAATCACCTTGATCATCTCATCCTGAAAACCCTACTGGGGTTGCCCTAAATTGGAAAATTTTCACAGCTCATAACAAAACCATCAAAAAAAGCAGTAAAGGGGCTACTCTTTCCCAATTCATGACAAAGTGACTTATGTGTTGGAGAAGGACAATAGAAACCTAGGTTCAAATCCTCCCTCAGCCACGATCCCAATCTACCTCACAGAACTGTTATTTTGTTTGTTTGTTTGTTTGTTTGTTTGTTTGATTTATATTCCGCCTATCTGGACCAACGGCCCTTTACAAAGATAAAACTGGATGCATCCACTTATACCACTCAGAGATCTTAGGACAATGGGTGGAGTATAAATACAACATTAAAAATCATGCTGAGATACAGACTTAGAGGACTGTTCTTCTTCCCCAGAGGTACAATAATTTTCGATGTGGCTGAAATTCATTGAAATCTTAAAGAGCATCCATCCCCCAAACAATGATTACCTCATCCTTTATGACAGGCTCATCTTCGTTTGCCTCTTCGATCACTAATTCATCACCACTACTGTCCCCTCTGTTTTTTACCCCATCCTCTTCAGTTTCCAGCAGATCAATCACATTGTTCTGTGATTCCTGATGATAAAAGAAGGAAAGGAAAAAGATTAATAACTGTTACTATAACTTATAGCACTTAAAGCTCTGAGCATTTACAATTTTCCATCCGCCATTTCTAGGTACTGTAAAACTTTCCTCTCCTCTTTCGAAGGTGTGTATTTTTCACCCCACCCCACAGAGTGGGGGGTCAGGAGTTCAATTCCTCCCTGTGCCTCTTGGGTGAACGGCCAGCCTTGGTAGCCTTGGGCAAGCTACACGGTTCCAGAAGTGCCTCCAGAAGAAGGGAATGGTAAACCACGTCTGAATACTCTCTATCTAGAACACTCTGGAAAGGATGGCCATAAGCTGGAATTGACTTGATGGCATGCTGTATCATAATCATGTTTTTCTTCAGTTGGATTCAGTTCTTATAACTGAAATTCATTATATCTCAAGGGTGGAGAACCAACAGCTCTCCAGATGCTGCTAAACTACTCTTTTATATATAGATATGCTTACATATAAGGCCCTAAACGGTTTAGGACCCCGATACTTGGTGGAACGCCTGCTCCCACCTAGATCTACTCGGATCACCCGCACGAGCCAGGAGGTGAGGCTGAGGAGCCTAACGCCGAGGGAGGCCCGGAAGGAAAGGACACCCAGTGAATACTAAGTGTGCTGGGTGTTGATGGAATGATTTCCTGCTGTTAGGGGTAGAAAAAAGGAACAGAGCAGCTAGACAAAGCACAGTTTACTACCACATTTTGTTGCAGGTCCATTTTGTAGCACATAAACTTTCTGGTAATCCAATCGTTCCCAACCACGGGTCACCCAGGTGTTCTTGGACTGCAATTCCCAGAAGCCTTCTCCATCAGCTGTGCTGGCTGGGATTTCTGGGAGTTCCAGTCCAAGAGCATTTAGGTCACCCAAGATTGGGCACCACTGTGCTAACGGATAAGATACCTGGTCTAGGGTGACAAAA
>NW_018152374.1:0-18532 GCF_900067755.1 Pogona vitticeps
GATTTATATCCCGCTCATCTGGTCAGATTTATGTACAACTATCTGTTGTGTAGTTGTTAAGTCATGTCCAACTCTTCGTGACCCCATGGACCAGAGCACGCCAGGCCCTCCTGTCTTCCACTGCCTCCCGAAGTTGTGTCAAATTCATGTTGGCTGCTTTGATGACCCTGTCCAACCATCTCATCCTCTGTCGCCCCCTTCTCCTCTTGCCCTCACACTTTCCCAACATCAGGGTCTTTTCCTGGGAGTCTCCTCTTCTCATGAGATGGCCAAAGTATTGGAGCCTCAGCTGCAGGATCTGTCCTTCCAGTGAGCACTCAGGATTGATTTCCTTCAGAACGGATAAGTTTGTTCTCCTTGCAGTCCAGGGGACTCTCAAAAGCCTCCTCCAGCACCACAATTCAAAGGCATCAATTCTTCGGCGGTCAGCCTTCTTTATGGTCCTGCTCTCACTTCCGTACATCGCTACTGGAAAAACCATAGCTTTGACTATGCGGACCTTTGTCGGCAAGGTGATGTCTCTGCTTTTTAAGATGCTGTCGAGGTGTGTCATCGCTTTCCTCCCATGTAGCAGGCATCTTTTAATTTCGTGGCTGCTGTCACCATCTGCAGTGATCATGGAGCCCACAACTATCTACATTTATTCAAATACAGTCATGTCTAGTTACAGTAATGGATATTCATAAAGGATTCTTAAAATGCGAGAGAGAGGGTCATTTTGAAAGAAGGGGGTGAAGATGGATCAAAGGTTCACATGTTTTTCTTGCATTAAAAACACTTCCTCTCACACACAGGCACAGACTGCCCAGAGCCCTGTTGTGAAACAAAGCAGAGGGAACCAGTCCATCCACTGGTGGCAAATGTACAAATGGGAGACTGAGTCTCAAGATGTATAAAAAATGGCAATGCAAGGTTCTAGTGCCAGTGGGACCCGCTCCCATCTGAGACCCAGCCAGTGCGAACACTTATTGGGCTTGTAGGTCAGGTGGCTGGCATGTCCAAGGTTCCTCCCTTATTCCTGGGTACCTCCAGGGATCCTCTGAGGCACATACTACCAGCCTACCCCAATTCGGTGAGGGGGGAGAGTCCTCGTCCTCATTGCTGCCCCAGTCCTTGCCCTTCTCACTGTTTTGCTGCCAGGCTCCTCGCTGTCTCTCTCCTGTTCTGATGGGCTTGAAGCCCCCTCCTGCTCCTCTCCCTCCTTTGTATCCACTGGAAAACCTGTTGGCTTGACTGCCACCTCTTCCCACAGAGGGCCCTTATTGTGCCCCAGGTTCCACCTCCATCCTGCGCCTGTTCGGTGCTCATCCAAAGCTCTCTTGGACAGTCTTGGAAAGGGAAGCGATGGTAGGGCCGCAGTCTCTTGTGGGAGATGTTATTCACCCCCTCGAATAGAAACAAACTAGGGTTATAGTAAGGTAAAGGTTCCCCTTGATAATTTTTGTCCAGTCGTGTCTGACTCTAGGGGGCGGTGCTCATCCCCATTTCCAAGCCATAGAATCAGCATTTTGTCCGAAGACAATCTTCCGTGGTCACATGGCCAGTGCGACTTAGACACAGGACGCTGTTACCTTCCCACCGAGGTGGTCCCTATTTATCTACTTGCATTTGCATGCTTTCGAACCACTAGGTTGGCGGGAGCTGGGACAAGCAACGGGCGCTCACTCCGTCACCTGGATTCGATCTTACGACTGCTGGTCTTCTGACCCTGCAGCACAGGCTTCTGCGGTTGTTTAGCCCACAGCGCCACCACGTCCCTCTAGGGTTATAGTACTGAGTTGCTGAATTTGAACTCCCAGTGTCCTAATGAAGAGTTATAAACTAGCAGCTGATCATCCTCCCCAGCTTTTCCAAAGCACACCATCTCTGACATACCCAGATCTTATGTACAAATAAAACTGTATTCTGAGTGGAGTCTCGTGAAGCACAGAAGGGCCCATTTTGTCTTTAACTACCTGTGGGATCATCCAGCCATTCAGATGAAAGCTGATGAACCTGAGAGGAGAGGATGACTGCTCCAGTTCCACCTCAATCCAGTGGATGGGCATTAAGGCAGACCCCTGGACACATTACCCAGTCTGTGAGATTTCTTTTTAAATACCAGAGGGCTGATTTCCTTCAAAATGGATCGGTTTGTTCTCCTTGCAGTCCAGGGGACTCTCAAGAGCCTCCTCCAGCCCCACAATTCAAAAGCATCAATTCTTCACCGGTCAGCCTTCTTTATGGTCCAGCTCTTGCTTCCATACTTATAAAACTACTGGTCAGCTTTGTGCTGTTGGTAAGAATGGGTGTGAAAGTGTTTAGAGACCTCCTCCTCAGGAAGTGAGAATCACAGAATCATGAAACTGGAAGTGGCCTATAAGGCCATTGAGTCCAACTGTTCCCCGTCAGTGCACTGGAGGATGATGTTTGCATCAAAGAACCACTAGAGGGCAATAGTGTACTATCAAAAAGAGCAACTGAAAACCACCTGCACATACCTTTCCTTGTGGGGTGGATTGTTCATGCAAAACTCTTATGCTCAGAGTTTAGAGTTTTAGAAAAAGAGGAGGTGAACCTGCCAACCGAATTTCCTTCCTTCCTCTCTCTGCCCTTGTATTGAAAGGAAGGGGGCCTGCCTTGTCCTCTGGTTCAATGCACCCAGGTGCCAGCTCAGAGCACATCCATGGCCCCATGTGGCCGCCTGGCCGAGGAGGCGCTGCTGATCAAGAAACCTCTGAGGCAGAATTCTCATCATTAAGGTTTCAGGATCAGACCCTGCAGGCAGCCAATGTTGACTTCATGGCAGTAGTCTTGCTGAACCTGGGATGTCCACCCTGGATGAAACGAGGAGAGAAGCACAAATACACAATGACACACTCAACACACAATGGCAGGAAGTTAGCTAGGAGAACACTGAGCTATAGAGTCGGGTCTTGTGGCTCCCTGCTCGTTTTCATATTTTCCCACTATGATGGAAAGAACTTGAGATTTTTAGAAATCATGCATATATCTGACCTTCCAAGCCAAAGTCTTCGAGATCTGAGCTCTTCCAAGTCAGATTCTGAATCCCTGAATATTCTGTACTGTTTGTGTAGCATGACAGTTTTTTTTAAAAAATACAGCCCCTGTATCTTAATTTGTAAAAATACTGACAATCATGGTAATTTATAATGGGTTATTAAGGTGAAAGAGAGGGGGAGAGGGTAATGTTGAAAAGAGGAGGTGAGTCTGGATGAATGGCTCATATGCTATTCTTGTATTGAGAACACACTCTCTTACAAACAGACACACACTCACAGACTGGCCAGAATCCTATCGCGCATGATAAATTGTGCAACTCTGGTGATGTCACACACTGAGGCCATGATACGATCATTTCAGGGGCATTAAAAATGTGCCATCCATTCTTCCAGATTCCAGGGATCCCCAGGGATCTTCTTCATCCTAAAAAGCCTTGAGGAGACAAAACATGGCTGCTGCCGATCCTATATCAAATCCTGACCCCTTTCCAGCATTGTCTTTGGTCACTCATTTACTGAAGCAATCTTTTCCATGACTCATCTCTTATTGTTTCAAAGAATCACATAAGATGTTGTGCCATCCATTCTTCCAGATTCCAGGGATCCCCAGGGATCTTCTTCATCCTAAAAAGCCTTGAGGAGACAAAACATGGCTGCTGCCGATCCTATATCAAATCCTGACCCCTTTCCAGCATTGTCTTTGGTCACTCATTTACTGAAGCAATCTTTTCCATGACTCATCTCTTATTGTTTCAAAGAATCACATAAGATGTGCTCTGCAAACTATACTATAACTAGATGATCTTTCCCAAAGACCAAAGAGAAAAGGGTCCTGAAAGAAGTCTAGTTCAGCATCACAGAAGGGCCCATTTTGTGCTGAAGTGCCCATGTGATCCTCCAGCCAATCCGATGAAAGGGAGGAGCACAATTGCTCCGCCTCCCCAATTTGCCAAAGTCCAAAGAGGAAGGTGTCCAAAACGATATTTCATCCAGCATCAGAGAAGGGCCCGTTTTCGTGCCGAAGTGCCCATGTGATCCTCCAGCCAATCAGATGAAAGCGAACAGGAGGGAGGGGCGGAATTGCTCCGCCTCCACAACCAGGACTGAGATAAGGGAGACCATGGGAAGCCTGGTCATTGTAGGGAGATCTTTTGTCGCCCAAATCTCCTTCAGGTCCCAAAACTTTCCAACATGTTCTGGGTTCCCCTTGTGAGCCTCCTGTTCGTCATGTGGTCCACAGGTGAGAGCAGGCCGTGCACCTCCCAAAATGCCTGTAAAGGTGAGTTTCTCTGCTATTCCAAAAGAATGTCCTTCATTTCTCCCATTTTTTCCTTTTCCAGGCACAAATTCTCAGCTCACTGTGTCTCAACCACCTTCGGCCTCAGTATCTCAGTATCACTTGGGGACACCGTGAAACTCCCCTGTGCCATCAGTAGGAATGACAGATATATATACTGGTACCAGCAGAAGACTGGGAGTTCTCCCCGCTACCTATTATATTATGGCTCAGAGTCCAGGAAAGGTCAAGGCTCGGGGGTCCCCTCTCGCTTCTCTGGCTCCAAAGACTCCTCGGGCAGAATCGGCTACTTGACCATCTCTGGGGCCCTGGCAGAGGACGAGGCCATTTATTACTGCTCTGCAGCGGACAGCTATGCGTCTCACAGCGTGACAGTCTAACGGGGAAGTAAGACCAAAACTCAACCTCTCAGGAGACGCGAATGCTTGCATTTTGTTTCCCTCTGATGCCTAGAGAGCCCTGCAACCGCGGAAGCTGTTGAACTGCAGGCAGGGCTTCATACATTTCAACGCTGCTTCACAACAAAACATGATATGTTGTAAAGAAGGAGGAGAGTTGTTTTTCAGGATTCTTGGATTAATATCAATTCCTATCGCTCTGGAGCTCGCGGTCTACCAGCCACTCCTGGCAGGGGGCAAGATGATGAGCCTCCCTGCGAAGCTGATGAATGGCTCACTGACCGGGCGCTCTGGTGGTATTGCAAGGGAGTGCAGAGGGCGCTGCAGGAGGTGGAAAGGGGAGTGGATAGTCCGGCCCCAGAGGGCCAGACCCTCATTGCGTCCACCTGTATGGGGGCATTCGTACACAAATATGAACACCCCTATCTCTAATATTAATTAATTTTTGGGGTCTTCACATGGTTACATTTGGGGCTCCCACTGTAAGGCTTCCAGGGAAGGGCTGCCATTGAGAGCACCTTCGAAGGCGATAGCAGCGTCACTGTCTATAAAGAACGCTTCTCAAGTTCTTGGCCTCATTCTGTGCTGTCTCTGCCCAAGTCAATTGCACCATCAATGGCATCGCCCTGAAGCTTCCGTGTGCCAGGAGCGCCATGAAATCCTGCGGCACAGGTACCCATCAGAAAGGAAGCCGTGTAACCTTCAGTTGCTCCTCGCTGGCAATTAACTGAATTGTGACACCAGAGAATGCAGGCTGGTTTTCAAAATGTTGTTCTCAGTTGAAAAACATACAGTGGTGCCCTGCTGGATGATTACCCCGCTTGGCGATGAATCCGCTTAACATTGAAGTTTTTGCGATCTCTTTTGCAATTGCAAAATGATGTTTAGATGGGGGAATTTTACTTAACCTTGATCAGTTCCCTGTTTCGGGAACCGATTTTTCGCTTTACGACGATCAGCAAACAGCTGATCGTCAGGTTTCAAAATGGCTGCCGGCTGTAGAAAGTAGCTCCCTGCTGTGTTAGGGACGGATTCCTCACATTACCGGCACCAGAAAATGGCCGCCATATGGAGGATCTTTGCTTAACGAGCAGGTATTTTGCCCTTTGGAACGCATTGAACGGTTTTCAATGCGTTTCAATGGGGTTTTTTTATTTCGCTTGATGACGTTTTCGCTCTACAGCAATTTTGCTGGAACGAATTAACGTCATCAAGCGAGGCACCACTGTACTCTGTTTGAAGGACTGCACACTTGGAATCTTCTTTCAAAACAAGAAATCAGGATCATCCAGGTTCCCCCTTCCTTGGCAGCTCTCCTCAGGGGTGCTTTGGTTAAGACTCACTTCCACAGAGGTTATTTTCATTTTATTAATTTATTTATTTGTTCGATTTATATCCCGCCCATCTGGTATATTCTACCACTCTTTCATGCCTGAGAGGTGTGAGTGCACACAGAACACACATCAGCCTAATATGTGAATTGCTATTCCTTCAAAGCATTATTTTAAAGCATTCAATGAATGGCATTTTGTCCTCCCTTTGATCCGAAAACTGATGCATTCAATGTTAATGGGATGATTGTTACTTGCTCTTTTCCGGTTCCAACTTCCCTGCAGGGGGCAGGACTTTCTCTTTAGGTACGTGGATGGTTCACCAAGACCAAGTATGGAAAAACCAATGCTTTTTCCCCCCTTTTCAAATTCACGGTTAGACTGAGGGGGAAATGAAGTCAGTGCAGAGGCATTAAAAACAGGTTATAAGAGCTTGGTGGCGGGAATTGGGGGTCACAGACTCCTCTTCCGAGGCCTCCATGGACTCAAGACATGTGGCAGGGGTGGCCCTTGAATTTGTTTGGGTTCCGTGACTGGGGAATGGAGAGCTTGAGGGTGCCACGGCCACTCTCCAATCTCCCAGTCCTGCAGGGGGCAGAGTTTGCCTCACTAGCCCCCTCTGAGTCCACTTCCAGTGAATTAGTCCAGTGAACCCTGTATTGTAGTCAAAAAGTTTCAGAGAGCCCTACCTGAAGGGGGGGTTGCTTGGCCCATGGCCGTGTCATCAAGAGTCCCCAGCCCCTTAGGCAGTGCCAGTAGGGCCAGCTCCCATCCGTGGCCCAGTCAGTGTGAACCCTCCTGGAGTTGTTCCTACCACTCCTTTGGCCTCTTGCACCTCCTGTATTGCCTCAGGGCTGGGATGGGTCCCAAGTGCCCAACTGGTTGATGGCGCTGGACTGGGGGAGGCATCCGGTCGCCCTGATAGTTGCCAGCTCTGTGCCAGCCAGCTTGCCTCGCGGGTCGCTGCATTTGCCAGTAATGATTGGGCTGGCTGATCAGGCATGTCCATGGATACTGCCTCATCCTCTGAAGACCTCCATGCAATCATATCCAGACTGACTGAGAAGAAAGGATGCTCACCCCCTGAGCTCCTTCTCAGCACTTCGGCCACCAGACTCCCCACTGTCTCTCTTCTGCTATGACTGGCTTGGATCCCCCCCTCCTCCTCTCCCTCCTTTCCACTCCCTGGGAAACCAGCCAGCCTGGCTGCCACCTCTCCCTGGAGATGCTCCCCATCCACCCCAGGTTCCACTGAACCTGTGGGTGCAAATTTGCAGCTCTCTGGGACAGACAGCCTTTGAAAGGGGTCTTTGTTTAGGGGGAGGCGACAGGAGCCGCCCCCTCCCAGAGACATAAATCAGGGTTGCAGCACCGAAAGGTAGAATTCCTTCTCCCAGGGACTTAATCAAGAGTTATTATAAGCTAGGAATTGAAGTCCAGGAACATTTGGAGGCCCAAGGTTGGGGAACACTGCGAGTCTAGAGGATGATGGTTTCATCAAAGAACCAATAGAGGGCAACCTTTCCCCGTGTGGTGGATTGTTCATGCAAAACTTTTCAGCCTCAAAGTTTTGTTTCTTTAGAGAAAGAGGAGGTGAACCTGCCAACTGAATTTCCTTCCTTCCTCTCTCTGCCCTTGTAATGTTGACCTCATGGCAGTAGCTTTGCTGAACCCGGGATGCCAACACTGGTTAAAAAGAGAAAACATCCAGAGAGATAAACAGAAGGACACACTCAGTGAACATTGGTGTGGCGTTGGCCAGGGGAGCACCGAGCGTTAGAGCCAGGGCCCCTGCCTCCCTGCTCCTTTTCATATCTTCCCCCTACAATGGCAAGAACTTGATATTTTTTAGAAATCCATGCTTGGGAGAAACCAAAACTCATAGATCTGTCCTTCCAAGCCAAAGTCTTGCAGAGTTGAGCTCTTCCAAATCAGTACCTGCATTTTCTGCAGTGTTTCTGTAGTGTTAGCATTTTCCTCATCTTTTCTAAAAATATGGGGCCCTTATCTTAAGTTATCTTAGAAATAGTCTCAATCATGGGTATTTATAATGGGTTATTAAACTGAGAGAAAGGAAGAGAGGGTACTGTTGGAAGAAGGGAGTGAGTCTGGATGAAAGGCTCACATGCTTTTCTTATATTGAAAACACACTCTCTCACACACAGACAC
The DNA here is from genome assembly GCF_900067755.1 of Pogona vitticeps. Taxonomy (NCBI): domain Eukaryota; kingdom Metazoa; phylum Chordata; class Lepidosauria; order Squamata; family Agamidae; genus Pogona; species Pogona vitticeps. The sequence goes on from NW_018152374.1 coordinate 8,198, forward strand.
ACACTCACAGACTAGCCAGAATCCTATCACGCATGATAAACTCTGCAGCTCTGGTGATGTCACCAACTGTGGCCTTGGTGTGGTTGTTTCAGGGGCATTAAAGTATGTCCTCAATTCTTCCAGATCTCAGGGATCCCTAGGGATCTTCTGCATCCTAAGAAGCCTTGAGGAGCCAAAACATGGTAGCTGCCGATCCTATGGCAGGATTGTATTCAGCTACTCATTTACTGAAGTAATCTGTTCCATCTTTCATTGCTTCAAACAACCACATAAGATATGCTCTGCAAACTATATTGAAAATCTTTTAGGCTTAAATCACTCTCACTCACTCACTCACTCACTCACTCACTCACTCACTCACTCACTCACTCACTCACTCACTCACTCACTCACTCACTCACTCACTCACTCACTCACTCACTCACTCACTCACTCACTCACTCACTCACTCACTCACTCACTCACTCACTCACTCACTCACTCACTCACTCACTCACTCACTCACTCACTCACTCACTCACTCACTCACTCACTCACTCACTCACTCACTCACTCACTCACTCACTCACTCACTCATGAGTTCATATCGATCATTCTCCCAACTTTACTGAAGTCCAAAGTGTAGGATGATCTTTGCCAAAGGCCAAAGAGAAAGGTGTCCACAAGTGAATGCATGTCCAGCATCAGAGAAGGGCCCGTTTTGTGCTGAAGTGCCCATGTGATCCTCCAGCCAATTAGATTGAAGCGAACAAGAGGGAGGGGCGTAATTGCTCCTCCTCCACAACTGGGAAGGAGATAAGGGAGACCACGGGAAGCCTGGTCACTGTCCGGAGCTTTCTTGTTGCCAGAATCTCATTCAGGAGCCCAAGCTTTCCAACATGTTCTGGGTTCCCCTTGTGAGCCTCCTGTTCGCGATGTGGTGCACAGGTGAGAGCAGGCCATGTGGCTTCTTCTTTTTCTTTTTAATAAATATTTTATTTTTAGCAAAGGGTAACAGGAAGGAAAAAGGGATTGAGGTTAAGAGGAAGAGGAGAAACACTGACATACTAACATCCATTCTATACATATTGCCATATCAAAATTCCAAATTGCTCTTTTTACTGTTTTCTGCCTTCCAGATTTAAGTTCTCATTTTAATGCATGTTCTTCAAGTGATGTTTAATGACTCAAACCATTTGTAGAATAAGTCCCATCTCTCAGTTGCCTTTTGTAATGGACAGTCCTTCATCACTTCTGATAAAATGTCCATTTCCGCTGTTTCCCGTATCTTCTCTATAAGGTCTTCTTGTTTCGGTACCGTCGGACTTTTCCAGTTTTTGGCATAGAGAATTCTGGCTGCAGTAACTGCGTATATAACTATATACTTCTTCGCCTTATCTATGTTATCAGGTATCATACTCAATAAAAACAGTTCTGGGGTTAATGGCACCTTACAGAGCAATATTTGTTGCAGCATAGCATGTACTCTTTTCCAATACAGTTTCACTACTCTACATGACCGCCACATATGATAATAGCTTCCCACATGTGCTTCACATTTCCAACACACATTTGATACATCTGTATACATCTTCGACAGTTTTTCTGGAGTCATATGCCACCTGTAAAACATCTTATATATATTCGCCATGTGGCTTCTAAAATGCCTGCAAAGATGAAAGTCTCTGATGTTGAAAAGGGGACTCCCTCATTTCTCCAATTTTTCCTTTCTAGGCACAAACTCTCAGCTCACCGTGTCTCAACCACCGTCGGCCTCAGTATCACTTGGGAACACCGTGAAACTCTCCTGTACCGTCAATATGAATGGCAGAATTATATCCTGGTACCAGCAGAAGCCTGGGGATGCCCCTCGATACCTGTTATATTATGTTTCAGAGTCCAGCAAAGGTCAAGGCTCAGGGGTCCCCTCTCGCTTCTCTGGCTCCAAAGACTCCTCGGGCAAAATTGGCTACTTGAGCATCTCTGGGGCCCTGGCAGAAGACGAGGCTGTCTATTACCGTGCTGCTTATCACAGCGGTGTTCTCACAGTGTTCCAGTCTAATGGGGAAGTAAGACAAAAACCTCCGTATTCAACCTCTCAGGAGACATGAATGCTTGAAATTTGTGACCCCGTGATGACCAGACAGTATTGTAGCTGCTGAAACTGTTGATCTGCAGGCGAGGCACCCAACATTTCAATGCTGCTTCACAACAAAACACAAGATCTTGTAAAGAATGAGCCTAGGACTTTTTTTAGGATTCTTGGTTTTCTAGCCGTTCCTTCACATCTTCCCTCCATGGCTGTGTCCGGAGCTCCCTCTGTAAGCCTTTGAGGGGAGGGGTTGCAATGAAAGCCCTTTCCAAAGAGAGGCAAGCCTCCATTCCTACACAAACTCTCCTCAGGTTCATAGTCGCATTCTGGGTTATCTCTGAGAAACTCAATTGCACCGTCAATGTCATCGCCCTGAAGTTTCCATGTGCTACGAGCGTCATGATATCCATTTGTCCATGTAGCCTTCAGAAAGCATAAGACAGAGCATTCAGTTGCTCCTTCCTGGCAATTAATGAGTCACTCCTTGAATTCTTGGGTGGGGTGTGTGCTGTGGTTGCCTGGGCAATTGAATTCCAGGGGGGAGTCCTTGTCTGCCAGCTAGAAGCCCCTGAAAGTCCTGCTGTTTGCCTTCTGCCTGCAGAAGGAAGCAAGAGGATTTGGGCAATGGATTGATGAAGGAGCAAAGACATCCGAGCAATAGATCTAAAAGATCGAAATGGAAACAAGCAAAGGAAAGCGACATAATAGAATGCAGGCTAGTTGTCCAAAGATAGTTCTCAGTTCTCCTCAGAGGGCCTTCGAATAAAAGTCACTTCCTCAGAGGTCCTTCTCATGCATAAGAGGTATGAGCAAACACATGACACACACTTCAGCTGAAGCAACTACAGTGGTGCCTCGCTTGACAATGTTAATTCGTTCCAGCGAAATCGCTGTAGAGTGAAAACATTGTCAAATGAAATAAAAACCCATCGAAACACATTAAAACCCGGATAATGCGTTCCAATGGGCTGAATACCTGCTCGTCCAACGAAGATCCTCCATACGGCAGCCATTTTCGGTGGCTGTAAAGCGAGGAATCCGTCCTAGAAAACAGTGGGGGGCCATTTTCTTCAGCCAGCGGCCATTTTGAAACCCGACAATCAGATGTTTGCTGATCGTCGTAAAGCCAAAATTGGTTCCCGAAGCAAGGAACCGATCATCGCTAAGCGAAATTCCCCCATTTAAAACATCGTTTTGCGATCGCAATTGTGATTGCAAAAACCTCATCGTAAAGCGATTTCCTCGTTAAGCGAGGCAATCATTAAGCGGGGCACGACTGTATTTGAGAGCATGGGGGAAAGGGAGTTGCTGTTCCTTCAAAGCTTTATTTTAAAGCCTTCAATGAATGGCATTTCATCTTCAACTTGATCTGAAAAGTAATTGTGGCGGCCGCCCCACTTCACTCATGTCAATCACATTCAGGGTCTCATTTACATGAGCCTATGAGAGGAGTGGAGGGGCGGAGGCACCAGGGAGATAGGAGGCTTTTCAAGAGAGAGGAGGGAGAGAGCAGATGATGGTTGTTGAGAGCGGTGGAAAGAAATTGCAGAGAGATAGATAGATAGGGAGATAGTGGTAAGAGATAATTAATAGTGATAAGCTGGTTAAGATCAACAAATATAGTAGGTGGTGATTGTTTATGTGGAAAGTATCTCACACTTGAATGGTTTGATTGTAAGAATTAAATAAAGAACATTTGTGATCCTGAGCAACTTTAATATACCTTAATAAATAAATAATAAATAACTTCTGCTGACAATAATCAGACAAGTGTTTGTCTACAGTTCTTGGTATTGTCGATAAAAGAAAATCCACTGGTGGCGGCGATAAAACGGGGAACCGTCTCTTGTGGTCAGAAGACGTAGCGTGCACTCCTTGTGTGGAGAAGCAGGCGGGGGCCACGAAGAAAACATATAAGGAATGCATTCAAAGGAAACAGGACATCCTGTGAAGATGAGTCTGAGGGAAAAGAGAAGCCTGGTGTTAAAAAACAGACTATAAGTGTTGCCACCCTCTGGGGGAGGGGTGTAAAGGGGAATTGGTGGCCAGAGACTCCTCTTCCAAGGCCTCCATGGACTCAAGACACGTGGCAGTGGTGGCTCTTGAATTTGTCTGGTCCCGTGACTGGGGAACCGAGAGCTTTATTTTGCCACGGCCACCCTCCAGTCCCATCGGTGGCCCAGCCAGCCCAAACCCTCCTGGCGTTGCCTCTGTCACCCCCTTTGCCTTTTGAATCTCCAGTGTTGTGTCAGGTTGGGACAGATTCCAGGGGCCCAGCTGGTTGATGGCGCTGGACTGGGGGAGGCATCCAGTCACCTTGGTGGTTGCCAGCTCTTGAGTCAGCCAGCTCGCCTCCCAGGTCACTGCATTTTCCGTTTACTCTGCATATGTTGTCCAGAGTAGACTACAGTGGTGCATCGCAAGACGATGTTAATTCGTTCTGTGAAAATCGCTGTTAAGAGAAAACATCGTCTTGCAGAACACGTTTTCCCATTGAAATGCATTGAAAACCTGATAATCCGTTCCAATGGGAATGGATTGTCATCGTTAAGCGAAAATTCCCAAAGGAAACATCATTAAGCGAAACGCGGTTTCTAAGCGAAGACAGCCGTCTAAGGAAACAGAGACCATTAAAAGACTCATAAAGTGATGCAAGACCAAGCTGTCAAAAACATTGTAAAGCGAAAAACAGGGACCTAAATTTTAATTGTCTTGCATGGCAAGGTCCCTAACATCGTTAAGGGCTTTCAGATCAGGGGGTTAACATCTTGTCCACAGCAACTGCTTAGTTCCTGTGGACCTCCTCACATAGACACAAATCAGGGTTATTGTTATGGCGATTTAAGCATTGCTGGAGTCCTGGCAGACATCGAGGCTGATGGCTGCCCTACATATGTAATAAAAGGTCTACCTGGAAGTCTCAGATGCCAGATGCGAAGTTTTTTTCAAGGTACTTTTCTGCATGGTTAAAAAGTGTGTTAAGTTAAGAAAGGTGTCAGGAAATAAAGCGGCTTCGTTTGAAATGTGGTGCTGGAGGAGAGCTTTGTGAATGACCTGGACTGAAACGTAAGTGGATCAAATAAAGCCTGAACTATCCCTGGAGGCAAATATATTGAAACTGAAAGTCTCCAGCTTTGAGAACACCATGAGAAGTCAGGATCCTCTGGAACAGAGAATAATTCTGGAGAAAGTGGGTGGTTGTAGGGTGAAGAGGAAGGCCGAATATGTGGTGGACTGACTTCCTAAAGAGAGGCACAGTTCTGAGTTTAGACGAGCCAAGCAGGGGAGTTGAGGGCAGGTCGTATGGGAGAACATTCGTTCATAGGGCCGCCGTCAGTCAGAGCTCACTTGACAGCCCATGACAACAAGAAGCAGCCTGGATGAACCTCAGAAGAGAAAGGCAATGGAGCCTTCCAGCTTCGAAGCCTCTGGAGAGGGGTTGGAGAAAGACGTGGGCTGCCTATCACATAGTTAGCAAGAATGGGTGTGAAAGCATTTAGAGACCTTCTCTGCAGGAAGTTAGAATCACAGAACCATGAAGTCGGAAGGAATCTATAAGGCCATGAAGTCCAACCGCCTGTTCAAGTGCAGGAATAGAAATCAAAGGTTGGTGTAGATGCCTTCTTGAAAATCGTCCAGTCAATGAAAGTCTCTGCAGAGCAGTGGTCCCCAACCTTTTTAACACCATGGACTGGTTGGGGAAGGCAGGGCACCCATCTGCGTTTGCGCGTGGACCGAGGATTGAGGGCCCCTGTTCTAGAGCAGTGGTTCTTAACCTTTGTTACTCGGATGTTTTTGAACTGCAACTACCAGAAACCCCTGTCAGGACAGCTGGTGGTGAAGGCTTCTGGGAGTTGCAGTCCAAAACTCCCAAGTAACCCAAGGTTAAGAACCAGTGCTCTAGAGGATGATGTTTGCATCAAAGAATCACTAGAGGGCAATAGTGTACTATCAAAAAGAGCAACTGAAAACCACCTGCACATACCTTTCCTTGTGGGGTGGATTGTTCATGCAAAACTCTTATGCTCAGAGTTTTGTTTCTTTCGAGAAAGAGGAGGTGAACCTGCCAACCGACTTTCCTTCCTTCCTTCCTCTCTCTGCCCTTGTATTGAAAGGAAGGGGGCCTGCCTTGTCCTCTGGTTCAATGCACCCAGGTGCCAGCTCAGAGCACGCCCATGGCCCCATGTGGCCACCTGGCCGAGGAGGCGCTGCTGATCAAAAAACTCTGAGGCAGAATTCTCATCATTAAGGTTTCAGGATGAGACCCTGCAGGCAGCCAATTTTGACCTCATGGCAGTAGCTTTGCTGAACCTGGGATGCCAACACTGGTTAAAAAGAGAAAACATCCAGAGAGATAAACAGAAGGACACACTCAGTGAACACTGGTGTGGCGTTGGCCAGGGGAGCACCGAGCACTAGAGTCGGGCCCTGCCTCCCTGCTCCTTTTCATATCTTCCCCCTACAATGGCAAGAACTTGATATTTTTTAGAAATCCATGCTTGGGAGAAACCAAAACTCATAGATCTGTCCTTCCAAGCCAAAGTCTTGCAGAGTTGAGCTCTTCCAAATCAGTACCAGAATTCCGCCATTTTCTGCAGTGCTTCTGTAGTCTTAGAATTCTCCTCATCTTTTCTTAAAATATGGGGCCCTAATCTTAAGTTATCTTAGAAATAGTCTCAATCATGGGTATTTATAATGGGTTATTAAACTGAGAGAAAGGAAGAGAGGGTACTGTTGGAAGAAGGGAGTGAGTCTGGATGAAAGGCTCACATGCTTTTCTTATATTGAAAACACACTCTCTCACACACAGACACACACTCACAGACTAGCCAGAATCCTATCACGCATGATAAACTCTGCAGCTCTAGTGATGTCATCAACTGTGGCCATGGTGTGGTCCTTTCAGGGGCATTAAAATGTGCCATCCATTCTTCCAGATCTCAGGGATCCCTAGGGATCTTCTGCATCCTAAGAAGCCTTCAGGACACAAAACATGGCTGCTGCCGATCCTACATCAAGTCCTGACCCTTTTCCAGCATTGTCTTCAGTCACTCATTTACTGAAGCAATTTGTTCCAACGACCCGTCTTTCATTGTTTCAAAGAATCACATAAGATGTGCTCTGCAAACTATATTGAAAATCTTTTAGGCCCTTTTTATTTTTATATATATATAATTTATTTTTTTTACAAAGAGTAGAAGGAAAGAAAAAGGGATTGAGGTTAAGGGGAAGAGGAGAAACAATGACGTACTAACATCCATTCTATACATATTGCCATGTCAACATTCCAAATTCCTCTTTTTACTATTTTCTGCCTTCCAGAGTTAAGTTCTCATTTTAATGCATGTTCTTCAAATGATGTCTGATGACTCAAACCATTTGTAGAATAAGTCTCATCTTTCAGTTGCCCACTCTTTTGTTATGATTGCTATTCCATTTCTTCTACGAGATTTTTGCCCAGAAGAGTAGATATAATAATCGTCTGAATTTAATCCACCTATTCCCATCCATTTTACTTCACTGACACCCAGGATGTCCATGCTTATTCTTGCCATCTCCTGTGTGACCACATCCAGCTTACCAAGGTTCATAGATCCTACATTACAGTTTCCTAAGCAGTGTTTTTCTTTTAGCATCGGACTTTCCTTTTGCTTCCAGGCACGTCCACAGATGAGCATCCTTTTGGCTTTGGTCCAACCACTTCATTAGCTCTGGAGCTACTTGTACTTGTCCTCCGCTCATCTCCTCTGTTTATCTTGTCGAAGAATTATGAGCTCATGTTGATCATTCTCCCAACTTTACTGAAGTCCAAAGTGTAGGATGATATTTGCCAAAAGCCAAAGAGACAGGTGTCCAGCATCAGAGAAGGACCCGTTTCTTGAGCTGAAGTGCCCATGTGATCCTCCAGCCAATCAGATTGAAGCGAAGAAGAGGGAGGAGCTCAATTGCCCCGCCTCCATAACCGGGACAGAGATAAGGGAGACCCCGGGTGTGCAGGATCAGTGTTGGGAGAGTTCCTGTCACCAAAGTCACATTCGGAAGCTCAGACCTTTCCAACATGTTCTGGGCTCCCCTTGTGAGCCTCCTGTTTGTGATGTGGTGCACAGGTGAGAGCAAGCTGTGTGTCTTCTAAAATGCCTGCAAAGGAGAGTGTCGCTGATGTGCCAAAAGGGGCTCCCTCATTTCTCCCATTTTTTTCCTTTCCAGGCACAAATTCTCAGCTGACAGTGACTCAACCACCATCAGCCTCAGTATCACACTTGGGAACACCGTGAAACTCTCCTGCACCGTCAGTATGGATGGCAGATATATATCCTGGTACCAGCAGAAGCCTGGGGATGCCCCCCGATACCTGTTATATTATGCCTCAGAGTCCAGCAAAGGTCAGGGCTCGGGGGTCCCCTCTCGCTTTTCTGGTTCCAAAGACTCTTCGGGCAGAATTGGCTACTTGACCATCTCTGGGGCCCTGGCAGAAGACGAGGCTGTTTATTACTGTGTTACTGATAACAGCGGTGTGTCTCACTGTGTGACAGTCTAATGGGGAAGTAGGGCTCGGGGGTCCCCTCTCGCTTTTCTGGTTCCAAAGACTCTTCGGGCAGAATTGGCTACTTGACCATCTCTGGGGCCCTGGCAGAAGACGAGGCTGTTTATTACTGTGTTACTGATAACAGCGGTGTGTCTCACTGTGTGACAGTCTAATGGGGAAGTAGGGCTCGGGGGTCCCCTCTCGCTTTTCTGGTTCCAAAGACTCTTCGGGCAGAATTGGCTACTTGACCATCTCTGGGGCCCTGGCAGAAGACGAGGCTGTTTATTACTGTGTTACTGATAACAGCGGTGTGTCTCACTGTGTGACAGTCTAATGGGGAAGTAAGCCAAAAACCTCCATATTCAACCTCTCAGGAGACATGAATGCTTGAAATTTGTGACCCTCTGATGACAAGACAGCCCTGTAGCTACTGGTACCAGCAGAAGCCTGGGAATGCCCCTCGATTCCTGTTATATTATTACACAGAGTCCAGCAAAGGTCAAGGCTCAGGGGTCCCCTCTCGCTTCTCTGGCTCCTCGAGCAAAATCGGCTACTTGACCATCTCTGTTGCCCTGGCAGAGGACGAAGCTGATTATTACTGTGCTGCAGCATACGGCAGTGAGCATCACAGCGTTACAATCTAATGGGGAAGTGAGTCAAAAAATGCTGTATTCAATGTCTCCGGAGACACGAATTCTTGAATTTTGTGTCCCTGTGATGCTAAGAAAGAATTGCACCTGCAGAAACTATTTATCTGCAGGCGAGTTTGGGACTGGGTTTGTTTTTGGGGGTTGCCGCTTTGATATCTCTTTCCAGTGGAATATCCCTGTCTGGAATCTCAAGGCAGGGCTAGATGGTTTGCTCCACGCAAGGCCTGGTTTCTCCCAGGCAGGTCAAGGAAGCAGTGCTGAATTGTGGAGTATGTGGACCGAATGAGCCCCATGTCTAAAATGTTCTCATCTCTTCTCCTTTCCGGGTTGTGTGGCTCAGTACGTGCTGACGCATCTCCCCCTGTCCATCTCTGCCTCTCTCAGACAAATTGCAGGACTCGCTTGCTCGGGGGACAAGCGTGCTGGTACCAAACGAAGCCCTGCAAAGCCTCCAAACTGGTGACATGCAAAGACACGGAAAGATCCTCCCGAGTTCCAGAGCGATTCTCTGGATCTCTGGTCCCGACGGCAGGGCCACCTTAACCATCACTGGAGTCCCAGAGGAAGATGAGGCCGAGGGTGCCTGCCAGGTGTGGAATAGTGACACAGAAGAGTTTGTGCATTGACACACTCTGAGAGGTCCCCACGTTGCCTTCCATGGGGAGGGCTGGTTGGGGTCCAATGCAACTCCTTCATTGTTTTTTTACACGAGCTGAAATTTTGTGTGCACGGCGTACAACAGAAAATGTCTCTTTAAGGGCACCAGGGAGTTTTGACGGTCTCCCAAATGAAGTAAACTCAAGATTTTAGGACTAGGGAGGGTTCGGACCAAGGAGGGTGGCCCCACCACCACCTCCATCCAACCCAAGACCCCCTTCAGGTGCGCGAGGCATGGCGTATGACCGCAGGGATGGCATACAGAGGCGTGAAGTTTTCCTGGCACTCTGGCAGCTGATGCGCTCAGCCCGCTGGGTCCCAGTTACTCCTCTGAGGGTGTGGGTGTCTCTGCGCCCCCGTGTGCCTCCCGCGAGGTGTGCTCAAATCCAGCTTGAGCCAGGAAACCTCTCCCTGACCACCTGAGGCCTGCA
>NW_018152374.1:19707-36271 GCF_900067755.1 Pogona vitticeps
AGGGTTGATTTCCTTCAGAATGGATAGGTTTGTTCTCTTTGCAGTCCAGGGGACTCTCAAGAGTCTTCTCCAGCACCACAATTCAAAAGCATCGATTCTTCAGCAGTCAGCCTTCTTTAGGGTCAGCTCTCACTTCCATACTTATAAAACTACTGGTCAGCTTTGTGCTATTGGTAAGAATGAGTGTGAAAGTGTTCAGAGACCTCCTCCTCAGGAAGTAAGAATCACAGAATCATGAAATTGGAAGTGGCCTATAAGGCCATTGAGTCCAACTGTTCCCCGTCAGTGCACTGGAGGATGATGTTTGCATCAAAGAAGCACTAGAGGGCAATAGTGTACTATCAAAAAGAGCAACTGATAACCACCCACACATACCTTTCCCCGTGGGGTGGATTGTTCATGCAAAGCTCTTCAGCCTGAAAGTTTTGTTTCTTTTGAAAAAGAGGAGGTGAACCAGCCAACCGACTTTCCTTCCTCTCTCTGCCCTTGAGTTCAAAGGAAGGGGGCCTGCCTTGTCCTCTGGTTCAATGCACCCAGGTGCCAGCTCAGAGCACATCCATGGCCCCAGGACACCTGCCTTCCTGCTCCTTTTCATATTTTGTTCCTACGATGGAATGAACTTGAGATTTTTAGAAATGCAGGCTTGGGAGAAGCCAAAAGGCATAGATCTGTCCATCCAAGCCAAAGTCTTCTGGAGCTGGGCTTTTCCAAGTCAGGATCTGAATCCCTGCATTTTCTGTAGAGTTTGTGTAATATTTCCATTTTCCACACCTTTTAAAAAAATACACCCCCCTTATGTTAAGCTATGCTAGAGATAGTCACAGTCATTTGTATTTATAAAGTGTTATTAATAGGAGGGGAACAGAAGGTAATGTTGAAAAGAGGGGGTGCGTCTGGGTCAACGGCTCACATGCTTTTCTTGTATTGAAAGCACACTCTCTCACCCACAGACACACTTTCACAGACTGGCCTGAATCCTGTTGAGCAATATACACTGTGAAACTCTGGTGATGTCATCAACAGTGGCCTTGGTGTGGTTATTTCAGGGGCATTAAAAGTATGCCATCAATTCTTCAAGATCCCAGGGATCCCTAGGGATCTTCTGTATCTTAAGAAGACTTCAGGAGCCAGAACCTGGCTGCCACTGGTCATACACCAAGTCCTGACCCTTTTCCATCATTGTCTTTGGTCACTCATTTACAGTTTGTTCCAATGACCTTTTATTGTTTGAAAGAATCACATGAGATGTCCTCTGCAAACTATATTGAGAAACCCTTCCGTTTCAGTCAATCAATCAACCAACCAACCAACCAATCAATCAAAAACAAAGAAAGAAAGAAAGAAAAAGCAAGCAAGCAAGCAAGCAAGCAAACAAGAAAGAAAGAAAGAAAGAAAGAAAGAAAGAAAGAAAGAAAGAAAGAAAGAAAGAAAGAAAGAAAGAAAGAAAGAAAGAAAGAAAGAAAGAAAGAAAGAAAGAAATCAGACTTCTAAGAAGAATTTCTCCTTTATGAGTCTTGGCCAAGAGTTATGAGTTCATAAAGATCATCCTCCCAGCTTTACTGAAGTCCAAACTGTAGGATGATCTTTCCCAAAGTCCAAAGAGAAAAGGGTCCTGATAGAAGTCTCATTCAGCAACAGAAAAGGGCCCATATTGTGCTGAAGTGCCCGTGTGATCCCCCAGCCAATCAGATGAGAGCGTGCTCCGCCTCCACAACCGGGACGGAGATAAGGGAGACCCTGGGTGTGCAGGATCAGTGTTGGGAGAGTTCTTGTCACCAAAGTCACATTCAGGAGCTCAAAGGCTTTCCAAGATGTTCTGGGTTCCCCTCGTGAGCCTCCTGTTCGCGATGTGGTCCACAGGTGAGAGCAAGCTGTGTGTCTTCTAAAATGCCTCCAAAGCAGAGTGTCGCTGATGTTCCAAAAGGGACTCCCTCATTTCTCCCATTTCTTTTCCTTTCCAGGCACGAACTCTCAGCTCACTGTGTCTCAACCACCATCAGCCTCAGTATCACTTGGGAACACCATGAAACTCTCCTGTACTGTCAGTATGGATGGCAGAGCTATATCCTGGTACCAGCAGAAGCCTGGAAGTGCCCCCCGATACCTGTTATATTATTACACAGAGTCTAGCAAACATCAGGGCTCGGGGGTCCCCTCTCGGTTCTCTGGCTCCAAAGACTCCTCGGGCAAAATCGGCTACTTGACCATCTCTGGGGCCCTGGCGGAGGACGAGGCCATTTATTACTGTGCTGCAGGGTACAGCGGTGTGTCTCACGGTGTGACAGTCTAATGGGGAAGTAAGACAAAAACCTCCATATCGAACCTCTCAGGAGGCACGAGTGCTTGAATTGTGTTTCCCTCTGATGCCAGGAAGGACAGCACTGTAGCTGCAGAAACTGTTCAACTGCAGGCGAAGTACCATAGATTTCAATGCTGCTTCGCAACAAATTACAAGATGATGTAAAGCAGAAGCATAGTCCATTTTCAGGGCTCTTGGTTTAATATCAATTTCTTTGCTGGTTCCTTACATTTTTACATTTGAGGGTCCCACTGTAAGCCTTTCAGAGAAAGGTTTCTATTGAAAGGCGATAGCAGAAGAGATGAATGCTTGGATTTTGTGTCCCCGCGATGCCAAGATCCCATTTGCAGCTGCTGTTACCGCTCAACTGCAAAAGGGTCGTTGCCATTTCTGCCCTGTTTGCTCTTGAGATGCAAACGTTCAGATCCCAGTGCGTCCACAGTGTGTCCATCTCTGGGCCACGTGGGAGCACCATGAAGCTCTCCAGGTGCTTTGAACATCAGTCATTTGCCTGGTTCTTGGAAGGAGCACGATTCCTCGGACAGTGTTACTCCGATGCTGATCCGCACCAAGGCTTCGGGGTCTCCTCTCCTTTCTCCGGTTGCAAAGACACATCAGAGGAAATCGGAGATTGGACTATCTCGGGATCCTTGGAAGAACACAAGCATGAATACCAGTGGTGCCTCGCTTAGCGATTGCTTCGTTTAATGATGTATTTGCTTAGGGATGGGTTTTTAAAAGGAATTGTCTGCATCGTTTAACGATGTTCTCTATGGGCGATTTTCAGTTAACGATGTCTGTTTTCGCTCATTTAAAAGTGTCTTAAAATGTTTGAAACCTGTTTTAAATGCTTGGAATAGTTAGTTCACTTTGTGAAACAGTTTCAAACTTACTTTGGCTTTGTTCTGAGTCTTCGTTAATTTTTGGTGATTTTCCCCCCATTGGAATGCATTGAATTGACTTTTTGCATATAGTTTTATGACTGAGTTTAAAGAGTCACAGAATGGCAAAGTATACATCTGGAAGATATTCACCAACTGCAGTCCTAAGGATTGATCTATGACATCAATCGTACTTGCAATAAATATTATATAGGGAAGACCTCTAGACCCTTAAGACAAGGAGAAAAGAAAATTTGAATAATTTCAAAAACAGAAGACTGGGTAGTTCTCTTGTCTGCCACTTCCCAGACATTAACCACACAATGAGAGATTTAATATTCTGGGTTGTGGATAGGGTTCCTGTTAAATATGAGAGGTCCTTACTGAGAAGGGAAATCAATTGGATATCGAGGTTGAACACTTCAGGAGCCAGAACATGGCGGCTGCAGGTTTTACCCCAAGTCCTGACCCTTTTCCAGCATTGTCTTCGGTCACTCATTTATTGAAGCAATCTGTTGCAATGACCTACCATTTATTGTTTTAAAAAATCACGTTCCAATGACATTTATTGTTTTAAAAAATCACATCAGGTCTGCTCTGCAAACTATATTGAGAAACTTTAAAGCTGGAATCAATCAATCAATCAATCAATCAATCAATCAGAAAGAAAGAAAAGAAAGGAGAGAGAGAGAAAGAAAGAAAGAAAGAAAGAAAGAAAGAAAGAAAGAAAGAAAGAGAAAGAAAGAAAGAAAGAAAGAAAGAAAGAAAGAAAGAAAGAAAGAAAGAAATGAGACTTCTAAGAAGAATTCCTTCTTTATGTGTCTTGGCCAAGGGTTGTGAGCTCATGTTGATCATCCTCCCAACTTTACTGAAGTCCAAAGTGTAGGATGATCTTTGCCAAAGTCCAAAGAGGAAGGTGTCCAAAAGGATATTTCATCCAGCAGCGCAGAAGGGAAAATTTAATGCTAAACTAGCTGTGATCCTCCAGCCAATCAGATGAAAGCGAAGAAGAGGGAGGGGCCCAATTGCTTCGCCTCCACAACCGGGACGGAGATAAGGGAGACCACGGTGTGCAGGATCAGTGTTGGGAGAGTTCTTGTCATCAAAGTCACATTCGGAAGCTCAGACCTTTCCAACATGTTCTGGGTCCCCCTTGTGAGCCTCCTGTTTGTGATGTGGTGCACAGGTGAGAGCAAGCTGTGTGTCTTCTAAAATGCCTCCAAAGGAGAGTGTCGCTGATGTTCCAAAAGGTGCTCCCTCATTTCTCCCATTTCTTTTGCTTTCCAGGCACGAACTCTCAGCTCACTGTGTCTCAACCACCATCGGCCTCAGTATCACTTGGGAACACCATGAAACTCTCCTGTACTGTCAGTATGGATGGCAGAGCTATATCCTGGTACCAGCAGAAGCCTGGAAGTGCCCCCCGATACCTGTTATATTATTACACAGAGTCTAGCAAACATCAGGGCTCGGGGGTCCCCTCTCGGTTCTCTGGCTCCAAAGACTCCTCGGGCAAAATCGGCTACTTGACCATCTCTGGGGCCCTGGCGGAGGACGAGGCCATTTATTACTGTGCTGCAGGGTACAGCGGTGTGTCTCACGGTGTGACAGTCTAATGGGGAAGTAAGACAAAAACCTCCATATCGAACCTCTCAGGAGGCACGAGTGCTTGAATTGTGTTTCCCTCTGATGCCAGGAAGGACAGCACTGTAGCTGCAGAAACTGTTCAACTGTAGGCGAAGTACCATAGATTTCAATGCTGCTTCGCAACAAATTACAAGATGATGTAAAGCAGAAGCATAGTCCAAAATTGGCTACTTGACCATCTCTGGGGCCCTGGCAGAGGACGAGGCTGTTTATTACTGTGCTGCTTGGTACGGCAGTGAGTATCACCGTGTGACAGTCTAATGGGGAAGTAAGACAAAAACCTCCATATCGAACCTCTCAGGAGACATGAGTGCCTGAAATTCGTGACCTCGTGATGCCAAGACAGCGCTGCAGCTGCTGGAACTGTTTAACAGCGGACGAGGTACCTTACATTTTCTTCAAAAGAAAACACACTGAATGAATCTTATTTTTCCATCCCTTTCTTCACTGGTTCCCTCCATGGCTCCTTCTGGGCCTCCCACTGTAAAGCTTTCAGGGAAGGGCTGCCGTTGAAAGCACCTTCGAAGGAGAGACGAGCCTCCATTCCCACACAAACCCTTCCCAGGTTCAGAGTCTCATCCTCTGCTGTCTCTGCCCACCTCAATTGCACCGTCAGCGGCATCGCCCTGAAGCTTCCGTGTGTCAGGAGCGCCATGAAATCCTGTTGCACACATAGCCGTCAGAAAGCAAGTGACATAATATTCAGTTGCTCCTCCCTGGCAATTAATGAGTCCCTGCTGGTATTCTTGGTTGTATGTTTGTGCTGTGGTTCAGCCTGGGCAGGTGTTTATGAATTCCAGCGGGGACTCTCTAATTGCCAGCTAGAAGCCCCTGAAAGTCCTGCTCTTTACCTTCTGCATGCGGAAGTAAGCAAGAAGATTTGGGCAATGGATTGATGAATGAGCAAAGATATCCATAGAATAGATATAAAAGATGGCTGTGGCACCATAGCTGGTTGCAGAAAATCATTCAAAAAACATGTTTCATTAAACCCGCTCTGACAAGTTTATGTGGAGCCTCTTCTGACCTCCAGGGTTTTGTTCTTACATAATTGCTAGTCAGCTCTGTGCTCTTGGTAAGAATGGGTGTAGAAATTTTTGGAGACCTTCTCCTCAGAAGGTTGGTGTAGATACAGTGGTGGCTCACTTAACGACAATAATCCGTTCCAGGAAAATCACCGTTAAGCGAAAACATCGGGGGAAAAAACCATTGAAACACATTGAAACCCGTTCAATGCGTTCCAATGGGGTAAAAACTCACTGTCCAGCGAAGATCCTCCATACGGCGGCCATTTTCATAGCCTCTATAGTGAGGAATCCTGCCCTAAACACAGCGGGAAGCCATTTTAATTACCCGGTGGCCATTTTGAAACTGCCGATCAGCTGTTAGAAAAACGTCATTTTGTGAAGAATCGGTTCCCGAAGCAGGGAACCGATCATCGCAAAGCGAAATTCCCTCATTTAGACCGTTTTGCGATCGCAAAAAGATTGTCGTTAGCGGACTCGTCGCAATGCGGGGCAATCGTAAAGCGAGGCACCACTGTACCTTCTTGAACATCACCAAGTCAAGAGTCTCTAGGGGATGATGTTTGCATCAAAACCCACTAGAGGGAGATAGAGAATCATAAAGAACAGAAAATGAGAGCCTCCACTTGGTGCCACTAGGTAAGGAAGAGTCATAGAGCTCATGCATATACGTACGTTATCCAGAGCTAATATCCCCGTAGCCCTTCCTTGCAAACAGGCACACAAATCTTATCCCTTGGGGTGAACTATAACTGCAAAAATCTTATGTCCTTAAACTACACAACCCAATGCAGCTTCACAACAAACCAGAAGATGCTGTAAAGAATGAGCATTCTCCTTTTTCTTCACAGGTTCCCTCCATGGCCCCTTTTGGGGCTCCCACTCTAAGCTTGGAAGGAAAGGGCTCCCATTGAAAGCACATTTGAAGGAGAGATGAGCATCCATTCCTACACAAACTCAGAGTCTCAGGGTCCCGGGCTGAAAGTCTGTCTCCTTCGGGACGCTGCTGGAAAGAGAGACCCAATTGATTGCCTCCCGAGAGCTCCTCCCGAGAGCTTCCTCTCTTCACGGAGAGCCCGATGGAGGTGTCCTTTCTTGGTGGAACAACATTTATGGAGTTCAGAAATCAAAGCAGCAATAGCAAGGGTGAAGAGGGAACAGTTTGAGTGGAGGGGAAGAAACCTCTTAATCAAGGGTGCTCTTTCCGTTTAAGCAAGGATGCTTCCTTCGATTCCACAGTTTTACATGGAATGCCTGGGACCCACCAAAGTGAGAACGAGCAGTTTGGGAAAAACTATTACCAGGATGTCAACACTGGCTCTAAAACCTTTGCCCTGAGAATGGTCTCTTTCATCAACTACTCCGGCTGGGTTTCCTGTCTTTCGGCCACGGACATGCATTGGAGGAGCACTTGCCAAGGGTTCGGAGCCGTGTCGTGGAGTCCGAGTTCCCAGAGAGTCAAAGCCCTGGGACGTTTTGAATAGCAGGAGTATGGTGTCATTTATCATTCCTTTACATGCCATCCACCACCCCACTGACTCAAGGTTGACCCATCTTCCATCCTTCTGAGGTTAGTAAAAGAAGCATCCATCTCTCAGGCGGGGGGAGCATTGTTTCCCTAGTTAGGTAGTAAGCTGCCTAGAGTCTGTTTTAGCCCTATGGGGTGGTATGTAAGTTGAATCAAAAACTGCAACAACACAGTGGTGAGAAGGAAATGTGTTTCCCATGAATAGTACACTATGGCAATTATCCCAGCTGTGATGATAGGTATTTGAAGTACGTTCAGATAGTAAATGGGCAATTCAGAGGTATTAAAATTACAAAAGACCCACTACTTTTTTGTTTATACGCACTGGCCCAGCTGCATGCGATTTGGACTTCCTTATGGAGGGACTACGGGGATCATCATGATGACTTCCAATTTTCCTTTGAGCACAACTACAGTATAAAATTCCTGAGGAAAACTGCTAACTATCCAAAAAATAAAACCATAAAGGTAACCACCGAATGTCTCAAACAAGGTAATAAGAACGCAATCCTTGGAGACGCCTTACGAGATGTTCTAGTAGAATATCACGGTCAAGTTCTTCCTTCAACTGTTGAATTTGGTAAACTTCTTAGAACTGGGTGGCCACTTATTCCAAAGTGTCATTAATAGAAGGTTTCTTATTGAAAAAGTAATTTCGGGAGTACACTTTGTAAATCAATAATCAAGGAAATAATCATAGTTTTATCTCTGGGATGGCCAAGGTGAAAACGTTCTGGAGATCACTGGATTACAACTCCCAGAATTCCTCTCCATTGTCTGTACTACTCAGTCTAAAGGATGTGGTGGTGCTGCTGGTTAAACCGCAGAAGCCTCTGTGCTGCAAGGTCAGAAGACCAGCCGTCGTAAGATCAAATCCACACGACAGGGTGAGCTCCCGTCACTTGTCCCAGCTCCTGCCAACCTAGCAGTTCGAAAGCATGCAAATGTGAGTAGATAAATAGGTACCACCATGGTGGGAAGGTAACTGCATTCCGTGTCTAGTTGTGCTGGCCATGTGACCACGGAAATTGTCTTTGGACAAGCGATGGCTCTATGGGTTAGAAACGGGGATGAGCACTGCCCCGTAGAATCGGACACGACTGGACTAAATGCCAAGGGGAACCTTTACCTTATCTTACTCAGTCTAACAGAGTTGCCTGCGGTCTAAGAATGTCTGGAGTGTGGCACGTTTTGCACCTGTGGCCAAGATCCTCTTGGTGCTTTCAGTGAACACTGGAAGGGGTAAAATCTTTCCCAATCATGTAAAGTCTTTCAAGAGCTTGGAGGTCTTCTGGCTGCCCCAACCCAGACCAGACTGGGAGGCTTGCTGTTCCCTTCCTCTGCTCTTCACTTCCTTTCAGTGCCCCCCCCCAGGCTGGGCACCACCAAAACCACCTTCTGTTAGCACTTCAGTACTTTGACCTCCAACATGGGCCGCAAGACCCCTGAGCCTTTCAGGAGATCCCTGAGTCCATCTAGAGCCAAAGTGGCCAAAGTAAGAAATATTCTTGTTCCTCAAAACCACTCTTTCTATCTCAAATTCAGAACATAGTGTATTGAACCTCCCTTCCT
This sequence comes from Pogona vitticeps, assembly GCF_900067755.1. Classification (NCBI taxonomy): domain Eukaryota; kingdom Metazoa; phylum Chordata; class Lepidosauria; order Squamata; family Agamidae; genus Pogona; species Pogona vitticeps. Next base: position 28,660 of record NW_018152374.1, read on the forward strand.
AGGAAATGAATTCACCATTCATACAAACTGATGGTTATTCTTCATCAGTTTTAACTCAGTCTCTTAGCCAGATGCTGTATGTCTCTTCAGTTGTCTGTACCCAGAGCTTTTAGCTACGATTTTTGTCAGTCAGCCCATTGGTTTATTTAGTCCACTGACCAGGTCACTTTTCCCAAAAGGCTCAAAAGATGTTAAGTCATTACAACTCATTGTAGCACTCCAATACATAAGACAACAATCTGAGTGATCAGCTTTATACAATGCACAATATACTAGCATGATTTAATTATTCAATCTTATTTATACACATTCGTCTTTGTTGGCATGGTGATAAGAAAAGTAAGTAGATACACAAGTTCTTTAAGAGTCAAAGAACAGCGAACACATTTGCATGAAGGTGCTGTTCTCCTCTCCAGAAAGATTTAAGAAAGGAAAGGAAGGGCCCTCCAGCTAGTTGATTTTGTGAGACGAAGTCAGTTGCCTCCAGAGACCACATCATGGCCCATGGACTGCTCCTCTTCGCCCTTCTCAGTTACCACTTAGGTAAGGTCATGCAGAATGAGCTTCACAGTCTTCAGTGACACTTCTGTTTTGGTTATACCTGAACCATAGGTGCTTAATCCTTTTGTGATATCTGACTACATAAAGAGTGTATCAAATTCATGTCTTTTTGCTTCTCCTTCTTCCCAAGGAATCACTTCCCAGGCAACAGTGACCCAGCCTGCCTCCATCTCTCTGTCTCCGGGACAAACATTGAAACTCTCCTGCACCAGAAGCGGCGGTAGTAGCTGGGGCGGCTTCCAATGGTATCGGCAGAGACCAGGAGAGGCTCCTCACTTTGTCCACCGTGAGAGCTACAGTAGGGGAGAAGGGATCTCTGATCGGTTCACAGCTTCCCAGTCGGGAGACGCTGGACAGTTAACTATCACGAATGTCCAGGCTACAGATGAGGCACATTATTATTGTTTTATTTCATATGACAATGGCAATCAGTTTCACGGTGGTGCAGTTTAATGGGGAACTGAGACAAGAACCTTCCCTCTTCCTCTCTAGAGAAGAGAAACAGAATCATCCTCTGACTTCCATCTCTTAACTGCCTCCCAGATGTTGATGGTGTTATGAGGTCTTCTACCCACTGGATTACTGGTGACGGGCTTCTTTTTTCAGTGTTGCAAAGCATATACTTTCTGAAGGTGTGGTTGAATTGTTAGGGGTGAAAACCACTGATTTTAAGGAACACAATCTCATGGCCTCTTCCAATTTGAAGAGACCCTTGTCCAGCAGGCCGAGGCAAAGAGGCAGTTACGAAAGCAGCAAAATCAGGGAGCTGGACAGGGGACAGATTGGATTTGTATTTAGTGTGGAAGGGATGGTCACTCTCGAATTGGCCTCCTCAGCCACACTAGATGCTGTTCCAAGTCCTCCATACAGAGCATGTTACCATCGTCTCTCAAGACTGAAGGATGCCTAATGCTAATCTTAGGGAGCCAGGTGAAGCATTGGGGTGAGCTTTTTGCCACCCACGTCCTTCGGGTGGAGCAACTTGTGCAACGAAACAGCCAGTGTTGCTCCAGCCTCCCTGTGATTGGGAAGACCTTGGCTTCTCCCCATCCTCTTGTGTTCTGGCTGCTGCCACTCATGAGAGTAAATCATGCAAATTGGTCTTGCGCAAGTCAAGGAACTTCATGTTGGAACATCTGCTCTGCAAACTGGCCAGGAGGAACATCATGCGCTTTCAAATAGAAACAGATACACAAGACCCCGATGAAGGGTCCATGACCTAATTGGAGCTTGAATCGTTGGACAAATGGGAAATTAAGAGACATAACAACTTTCAAAAAACTATCCTCCAAAATCGTATCGGTGTCTATGTACGCTCTGTTGGAATTGCTGTAACGAATTGCAAATTGATGAGGTGCCAGGTTGCATTTTAGCTGGGCATTTGGGCATGTGAGGAAGCATGCAACCCAAACATTCTCATGCACCCCTGCAATTAGTTGCCATCCATTATGCAAATCTTACATGAACATCAAAATGACTTGACCATTTAAAACAATATGAATATTTGAAGTCACTGAATAGACAAGGAACCAGCTTTGCACACACGGAATAAACTTCCTTTAAGTTACTTGCCTTCCTCAGAAATGCTGTCTTCCTAAAACAACAGTTTGGACCAGTTCTGTTTGGGAGGAAAACTTTCTGAATTTGCCAGACAGAAAAATCTGGGGAATTGAAGTTTCAAGAGGGAACTTCTTCAAGATCTGTATCTCTTCCAGTTCATATGTGAGCAAACCAGAGAGAATCCTTACGGTGCATGAAGCACCCTGGTTTGAAGTCATCCAGTGGCCCTCTTGCTCAACCAGAGACAAGCTGGTCAAGAGGAAAGTGGAATGCAGGTGCTCCACCTCCATTGCTAGGACTGAGATAAAGGGGGGGGGGTTCTTGCAGGAAATTCCCCCCTTGTGGGTTTTGCTTCCTTTTCTCATTGAGCCTCATCGTGACCTGGCTTTTTACCCATGCAGTGCACAGAGGAGAACGGGTTCAATCAATCACTAGAGTGAAGAAAGTCCATCTCTCTTCCATTCCCTTTTTCCAAGGGCAGACTCTCAGCCCTCTCTCTGCAAGGCACCATCAGAATCAGAGCCACCAGCAAACAGAGAACTTCCCTGAGTTTGAGTATTCTCCTTTGGTGACTGGGAATTAGTACTAGCAGAAGCCAGTGCCTCCTCCACAATACCTCTGGGGACATATTTCAGAGCCTTACACTTGCCCCTCTTGTTTCTCCAGCTGCAACCTCATGATGAATGTTTTTGCCTCATTCTATAACTACGTTTTCCTGTCCGGCTTGGCTTGATGTTTGCATCAAAGCCCGCTAGAGGGAGATGGGGAATCACAAAGAACAGAGAATGGGAGCCTCCACTTCCTGCCACCAGGCAAGGAAGAATACAAGACGTCAGGCATACAGTATTAGTTAACCAGACCTAATGTCCTACAGTTCATCACAAGATGGAAATCCAGACTCAAGAGAAACCAGAACTCATAGATCTGTCCTTTCAAGCCAAAGCCTTGGACTCAAGGGCTTCACAGGATCCGTCCAAGTTAATTACCTCCACCGATTCTATGCTTCTCAGCCTTCCAGACCTGACCTCTTCCATGGCAGGACCAGAAGCCTGGCAGTCCCTGTACTCTTTCCGTAGATTTACAATTTTCCACTTCTTTTTCTTTTTCTGTTTTAAGTACGGTCCCCTTATCTAAAGATATAGAAATAGTCACAATTGTGGATATTTAGAAAGGGTTATCCAGGTAGGGGAGAGGGGGAAGTAATGTTTAAAGGAGGGGTTGAACCTGGATCGAAAGCTGACAGGCTTTCCTTGTCTTGAAAACACTCTCTCTCGCACACCAACACACAGACACAGACTGGCCAGAATCCTGTTGCACAAGATACACTGTGCATTTCTGCTGATGTCATCACCTGTGGCCATGTTGTCATCATTAAAACTGTCCCAAAGAGCTTGCCATGTTCAAGGGATCCCTAAAGACACCCTTCATCCTAAGAAGCCATCAGAAGCTTCAAAAGAGAGGAGAGAATCACAGAAAGCTAGAACATTGATGCCACCGCTGCCAAGCCCAGTGCTGCTAATTTTCTGGCATCGTCTTCTGGCTATTGCCTCTCATTTACTGAAGGAATCTCTTCAAACGACCTATCTTTTATTTCTTAAAAAAGAAATCACATAAGATGCGCTGTACAAACTATAGTGAGAAACCATCAAGCTGAAGGAGAAAGAAAGAAAGAAAGAAAGAAAGAAAGAAAGAAAGAAAGAAAGAAAGAAAGAAAGAAAGAAAGAAAGAAAGAAAGAAAGAAAGAAAGAAAGAAAGAAAGAAAGAAAACGGACACACACACACACAAAGAACTCCGACTTGACTGGCAGAATCTCTCCTCTGGTTTTCTTCAGCAAGAGTTATGAGCTCACAATGATCATCCTCCCAACTTTACTGAAGTCCAAAGTGTAGGATGATCTTTGCCAAAGTCCAAAGGGAAAAGTGTCCTGAAAGAAGGCTCATCCAGCAGCACAGAAGGGCTGAAGAGACTTCTTGTGATCCTCCAGCCAATCAGATTGAAGCGAATAAGAGGGAGGGGCTCAATGGCTCCGCCTCCACAAACGAGAATGAGATAAGGGAGACCACGGTGTGCAGGATCAGTGTTGGGAGAGTTCTTGTCACCAAAATCTCATTTGGATCCCAAACCCTTTCAACATGTTCTGGGTTCCCCTTGTGAGCCTCCTGTTCATCATGTGGTGCACAGGTGAGAACAGACCACGCCCCTTCCAAAATGACTGCAAAGGTAAGTGTCTCATGTCTTCAAAAGGGGCACCATCAAATTCTCCTTTTTCTTTTTCCTTTCCAGGCGCAAATTCTCAGCTCACCGTGTCTCAACCACCTTCAGCCTCAGTATCACTTGGGAGCACCACGAAACTCTCCTGTACCATCAGTATGGATGGCAGAACTATACGCTGGTACCAGCAGAAGCCTGGGAATGCCCCTCGATTCCTGTTATATTATTACACAGAGTCCAGCAAAGGTCAAGGCTCAGGGGTCCCCTCTCGCTTCTCTGGCTCCAAAGACTCCTCGGGCAAAATTTTCTACTTGACCATCTCTGGGGCCCTGGCAGAAGACGAGGCTGTTTATTACTGTGCAGCTTGGTACAGCGATGCTTGTCACGGTGTTACAGGCTAATGGGGAAGTAAGACAAAAACCTCCGTATTGAACCTCTCTGGAGAGACAAATGCTTGAATGTTGTGTCCCTGCGATGCCAAGACACCCTTGCAGCTGCCGGAACTGTTCAACTTCTAAAGGGTCGTTGCCATTTCTCCCCTGTTTTTCTCTCCAGATCCAAATGCTCAGATCACAGCGTGTCCATCTCTGGGCCACGTGGGAACACCATGAAACTCTCCAGGTGCTTTGAACCCGGATGAAGGGACCATGACCTAATTGGAGCTTGGATTACACCAGCAAACAGAGGAGAACTTCCCTGAGTTTGAGTAGAGGGTTCTCTTTTAGTGACTGGGAATTAGTACTGGCAGAAGCCAGTGCCTCCTCCACAAAACCTCTGGGGACATATTTCAGAGCCTTACACTTGACCCTCTTGTTTCTCCAGCTGCAACCTCATGATGAATATCTTCGCCTCTATAACTATGCTTTCCTCTCCGGCTTGGCTTTAAGTTTGCCTCAAAGCCCGCTAGAGGGAGATGGAGAATCATAAAGAGCAGAGAATGGGAGACTTCACTTCCTGCCACCAGGCTAGGAAGGGTACAAGACGTCAGGCATACAGTATTAGTTAACCAGAGCTAAGAACCCGCTAGCCCTTCCTTGCAAACAAGCACACAAATCGTGTCCCTCAGGGCGAATTATTCCTGCCAAACTCTTATGCCTCAATGTTTTGTTTCATTAGAAAAAAGAGGACGCGAAGCTGGCAACTATCTTGCATTTCTCCCTCTCTCTCTCTCTCTCTGAGTTCAGAGGCGGGGATGTGGAATGGACCTCTGGATCATTGCAGGCAGGTGCCAGCTGGGAGGACCTCCATGGCCAAGATGGCAGCTCCCACCAGGCCCAACTGAGGAACAGCTGCTGCATAAAACTCTGAGGCAGAATCAGCACCTTGAAGGTAGCAGGATGAGACCCTGCGGGCAGCCGGTGTAGTCCTCAAAGCAGGCATATTGCTCAACCTAGAGGGGAAAACACACACAAGCACACAGTTCACCACAAGATGGAAATCCAGACTCAAGAGAAACCAGAACTCATAGATCTGTCCTTTCAAGCCAAAGCCTTGGACTCAAGGGCTTCACAGGCCCCGTCCAAGTTAATTACCTCCACCGATTCTATGCTTCTCAGCCTTCCAGACCTGACCTCTTCCATGGCAGGACCAGAAGCCTGGCAGTCCCTGTACTCTTTCCGTAGATTTACAATTTTCCACTTCTTTTTCTTTTTCTGTTTTAAGTACGGTCCCCTTATCTAAAGATATAGAAATAGTCACAATTGTGGATATTTAGAAAGGGTTATCCAGGTAGGGGAGAGGGGGAAGTAATGTTTAAAGGAGGGGTTGAACCTGGATCGAAAGCTGACAGGCTTTCCTTGTCTTGAAAACACTCTCTCTCGCACACCAACACACAGACACAGACTGGCCAGAATCCTGTTGCACAAGATACACTGTGCATTTCTGCTGATGTCATCACCTGTGGCCATGTTGTCATCATTAAAACTGTCCCAAAGAGCTTGCCATGTTCAAGGGATCCCTAAAGACACCCTTCATCCTAAGAAGCCATCAGAAGCTTCAAAAGAGAGGAGAGAATCACAGAAAGCTAGAACATTGATGCCACCGCTGCCAAGCCCAGTGCTGCTAATTTTCTGGCATCGTCTTCTGGCTATTGCCTCTCATTTACTGAAGGAATGTCTTCAAACGGCCTATCTTTTGTTTTTTTTCCAATATAAATCACTCAAGATATGCTCTACAAACTATAGTGAGGAGCCATCAAGCTGAAAGAGTGAACGAATGAACGAACAAAGAAACAAACAACTCCGAATTCTACCATTTACTGGCAGAACTTCTCCTCTGTTTTCTTTTCCAAGAGTTATGGAGTCACGTTGATCATCCTCCCAACTTTACTGACATCCAAAGTGCGGGATGGTCTTTGCCAAAGTCTAAAGGGAAAGGTATCCTGAAAGAAGGCTCTTCCAGCAACACAGAAGGGCTGAAGAGCCTTCTTGTGATCCTCCAGCCAATCAGATTGAAGCGAATAAGAGGGAGGGGCGTAATGGCTCCACCTCCACAAACGAGACTGAGATAAGGGAGACCCCGGGTGTGCAGGATCAGTGTTGGGAGCTTTCTTGTCACCAAAGTCTCATGCAGGATCTTATACCTTTTCAACATCTTTTGTGAGCCTCCTGTTCATGATGTGCTCCACAGGTGAGAACAGGCCGTGCGCCTTCTAAAATGATGGCAAAGGTGAGTTATTCTGATGTGGAACATGGGCACCATGATTTCTCCCCTTTTTTTCTTTCCAGGCGAGAACTTTCAGCTCACCGTGTCTCAAACACCTGTGGCCTCAGTATCACTTGGGAAGACCATGAAACTCTCCTGTAGCGTCAGTAGGAACGACAGAGCAGCCCATTGGTTTCAGGAGAAGCCTGGGGATCGATCGCGATTCTTATTACGTTATTATACAGAGTCTGACAAACAGCTGAGCCCCGGGCTCCCCTCACGTTTCTTTGGTTCCAAAGACTCCTCGGGTAGAATTTTGTACTTGACCATCTCTGGGGCCCTGGGAGAGGACGAGGCTGTTTATTACTGTGCAGCAGAGTACGACGGTGTGTCTCACCGTGTGACAATTTAATGGGGAAGTAGGACAAAAACCTCTCAAGAGTCATGAACGGCTGAATTTTGTGTCCTTCGGATGCCAAGAGAGCAACTGCAGCTGCTGAAACTATTCAACGGTGGATGAGGTACCGACTTTCCACTTCTCTCCTGCCAGTGGTTTCAAGTTCCTTCTTCCGAGAAGCAGCGTTCCACTTTCATAGAGAATCACTCCGGAACAATCTAGGTGACCTTCTGGAGCCA